>JACEGR010002322.1:0-132720 GCA_014170235.1 Listronotus bonariensis | reverse complement strand
ATATTAAAAAGGGTTTAAAATCATTTATTATTTTGTTGTTTCGCCAACCATATTTTTTTAACTCCAAACCTAAAGAATTTGATCATTTTTAATTTTACTTTATATGTTTTGCAAATTTGTACCTATATATTGGTATATTGGCTTCGATTTTTTTCGTTTAGGTTAAAATCTTCGTCATCAGACTTATTTTTGTTTAAGTTATGTGCACGAGAAAGAGCATCTGCTATCTATAGTTAAGTTCCGGGCTTAAAAACCAAATTTATTCTGTAGGGCTGTGTTTGAATTAACATTATTTGAAGTCGCATTGGACATAAGTTTTACGGTTTTTTAATTATTGAGACTAAAGGCTTATGGTCTGTTTCTACAGTAATATTTTTTCCATAAACATACTAAAACCGTATACAAGAATATGTTATTGCGTACATTTCTTTTTCAATCTGCGCCCAGTTCTTTGGAGTATCAGAGATTTTAAAATATAATTCACCGGTAAATTGTTTTGCAGACAACGGCACCAATTTCATTTTGTGACGCGTCTACAGATAATGTTATCGGTTTATTGTTATTTAGAAACTGCATAACTAGTTTTTTAATCAGTGATTTTTTAAAGGAATAACGTCTGCTCTTGTTCGTTATGTCGACATGTTTGGAATAAATTTTGAGACATAAGTAATTATGTCTAAAAAACTTTTCACGTCTTTATAACAGTGAGGTTTCGTAAATTTTTTTAAAGTAAAACCTTATTAATATCGGGTTTAACACCATGTTTAGAAAAAATATGCCCCATAAATTAAATTTTTTTCAACTCCGAACTTTCACGAGCTTTTTTTAAGTGCAGTTTTAAGTCTAAGTTCACGTTTTTTATTTTAAGTAGAACTTCATTTTAAAAAATCGTCTATATAACAAACAACGCCTTCTAAGTTATTAAAGTATTGTTAAATGTACTTTTGAAAGACTTTAGATGCAGGTTTAATTCCATAAGGTATACGCAGAAACCTATACCTTCCCAAAGAAAAACAAACATTTAAAGGAACTTTCAATGTCAAGTTTAATTTTTCAGAAGGCTTGATTGGCGTTTAATTTTAAAAATTATTACGAGCGCATTTGTGTGCGCAAAGTTAAACGGCGTGCGGAAAAGTCAAACTACTCTAAAATCTTACAGGTAAGCAAGATTTATATGTATTTTAGTAATTGTAGGCTATTTCATGCAATATACGAAGCCATTGCAAGTTTTAGTTTATACTTTTTTTTTGTTTGTTATTTCGTAATTTTCAATATTTTAACTAAAACACAAAAAAAAAAAACATTTTTTTAAATAATAAATGATTATTACAAGTCAAGCAACAATATGTAATCTTAGTGATTTTAACACGTCAGATTTTTCTTCGTTTCCATATGAACAAGCAATTGCACAAAATAATTTTAATACAAACAAGCATTTTTAATGAATACGCGTCATAGTATCTTTTTTAATTAAATAAAAATCCGACAAAAATAAATATTTAAAATGAGTAGTTTTGATGAGGAGATACCAGATTCTATCCTGGATGCAGCAAAAACCGTAAGTTTGAATTTATTACTAGCAAAATCTCAAGAAAAATACGAGAATCAATATAGTCATTTTGAAAACTGGTGCTCCAGCAAGGGGACAAAAAGTATTAAAGAAGTGTTCTTGGCCTATTTTGCGGATTTGCAAAAAACATATAAACCTTATACTTTATGGAGTAAGTACTCTTAAACTCTGTTAAAATATGTCTAGAATGGCGGAAGAAAAATAATTTTTAATTATATGAAAATTATTGTAATCATAAAAATCTTTGTATTTACACAATAGAGAACACTTTCCCAATATGTCAATTTAAGTATCAGTATAGGTAGATACATTAACATTGCTTTGCAGGAATAGCGTTTATCTCGGCTCCGGTGTCTAGTTTAAAATCTATTGTGGTATTGTTGTGAACATTTAAATTTATATTTCAATAATTTTTTTGAATAGTGTTTATGGTAATAATTTAATTATTGAAATAATTTGAATCAGAGCTATTATGTAAAGAAATATTTTTAACAATAATTTTATTAATAGACCTACAAAAATTTGCAAAATTATTAAATTTATTACAATTTGAACACTTTTTACCGTAAGCCAAGCACTAGTTTTTCAAATATCTAGTTCCACATTCCTACACAAAAACTTTTGTTTTTGTTTACATTCCGTTCTTTTTTTGACTCGGGACAGGCTTCGATGTTGGTACCGGGGAGTGTACTGACGTTTCAGGCGTTGATGACGTTGAAAGTGGTTTCCCCCTGGATTTTTATGCGCGGCTTGCGCTAAATGACTAGTGACAGCCATATTGAAATGTTTTTGGCGGGAAGCATTAATTTTAATTAATGACATGCCTGTCATATCACTATTTCACGATTGCATTTGAATTTTATTTCGTTCCGAAGTTTTGCAGATGCTAATTGCTTTTTCTAGCGTTAGGTCCTTGATTTTCAGAGTAAGACTGTCTGATGTTTAAAAGTTTTGCTTGTTTAAAGTTTCCTAAAGATAATGAACAAATTATTTATTTTTAATAGATAGCAAACCTATTTGCCGAGTTTAAAGGGGATTAAAAAAAAGTTGTAAGATTATTAAAGAACATAGAGTAGTAGTAATTTTAGGTAAATCAGTTATTGCTCAAAAAGTGCAACTATACAGAAAAATAAACAATTTTTAAAGAGGCAAGTATATGACACTAATAGTTGAAGCCAAGAACACTCAAAAAGTATTTTATACCCTTTGTTTAAATTTAACTTTTGAACAAGCCAAGCATAAACGACTTTAGAAACTGCACTTGCAGGTAACTCATTAAAACTTTAAATAAACTTTATAGTTGAAAAACATTGAACGTACAAAATTAAAAACAGTAAAACCCATTTACAGCACTTTGTACAAATTAGAAAAGTGACATTAAATTTTACTCTTTTACATTGTTGCAAACAAGATTTTGGCTTCCCACTTTAAAACCATGTTAATAGGTATAACCCTATGGAGAATAAATATGTTTCTGTTAGGTTTTTAGACTCTTTAAACGTTTTTTTTTAATAGAATTGTTTAATATTAGAAAGTTTGTTTCATTGTATAATTACTTTGTGGTAATACCAACATGTTATCTTAAATTTGGTAATTGTAAAATATATACAGGGTGTCGATTTAAAAAGCTAAAGCAGACTCTTATCGAAAATCTAAAATATTACAAAAGCACGTAAACTTTATTCCTTAAGCCGCGTCCAAACTTGCAATAATTCGCCAAACATCCGTCCAAACTAACCAACCTATTTGCGCGCTCTTTTGATGCAAAAAACCGACAAGCTTTGAATAACCGTAAAATCATTTGCCAAGCCCTTAAAACAACGTAAATTCCGTCCATGTTCACGTCAGCGCTATGTGGGACTATGTGGCGCGGTATTTGGCATGGCAAATTGTTACAAGTTTGGACTCTCTGGCGGTTATAACAGCAATCCCTAAACTCTTAAATAAGAAAAGGAGGTAAATGATACCTTGTCTTAAAAGTCTTTTTATTGCTTTTTGACAAATACCATAAACTTGTCTTTTTTGTCTAATACTTTTGAAAAACCAGAAAAATAATAAGCTGTTTAAGACATTAAAACTGCAATAGAATGTTTGTTTTGCAACTCTTAATAAAATAACTAACTTTTTTTTCTCCAAAAACACTAAATAAAAAGTTAAGTAATCCCTTTTTCCATTTAAAACTATAGGGGTTGCTGTAGTCAACCCTATAAAATTTATGCAATTTGATTGAAAACAAGCATAGAAAGTTTTACCCAAACAAAGAAAGTACATATCAAGGGTAGTACCTTTCCATTTGACACTACATGGTCATGTCGTGCTAGCTCAATACGTTTAAATTTACTTTCAGTGTGCTAAGGACTAGTACGTAGACCATCAATATTTCACGCATTGGCAAAAATTCCATCAAACGTCTTGAATGGCTCGATTGAACCGATGGGTAAACCACTGAGAAAATGTGGTATGTAATTAGATGGAATTATGTCGAAATATGTGAAATAAAAAAGTAGAGTGGAATTGTGATGAAATTGTGATAGAATTATGTAGAATTGTTGGGTAATTGTGGGGATTTGTTGTTGTGGTTTCGCTGCCACCAAATTGCAATGGTTCTTAAAGAACACCGCCCCACCAAATTGTGATGATTTCTTTAAGAACCACCAAATGCCACCAAACTGTTGTGACTGTACTGTCCGATGTCACAAATTAATATTTGTTTTTGTTTTATCTTTTAACCTCTTCGTTTTATTTATTTAACTATTTTAAATTAAATACCTTTTGATTTATTTAAGTATTTATTAATTTTTTAAAGAAGTTTACTGTTACAGAAAGGAGAGAGACTAACTTAATTGTACGGCTAACTTAAAGATACTCTTACTTAATGATTCTAATAGATACTGTTACATAATGATGCTATAAATATTCTACAATAGGGGTTGTGTTGACCGCCCACTCAAGGGGAGGAGCTATTTTTAAAGTTTCGGAATTTCCCTTGTTCCTTTGTGCGTAATTATTATTTGAAAAAAAAAGATCAAGAGTTAAAATAATAACTAGGGTGGTTTATGATCGAAGTATACAATATCCTTTTAGGGTTTTATTTTATTTTTTTTATCTTTGGACAAACCACGAAGGCTAAAAGCCTAAATACTAACGTACCGTGGGTGTCTTTAGCAAGGTAAGAGGGAGTTTGTGGACACGGGACTTAAATACTTGAAGATTCGGAGGGGAAGGAAAGACCTCCGCGGGCAGCAGGTTCCACAATCTAGAAACTCTAAAGATAAAAGAACGAACAAAGTGGGAAGTTCGGGACCTGTCCAGTTGGACCGTATAGGGATGCATACGCGCGGAACCACGAGTTTCTCTGTTGGGAACCGTGAGTGGAGGAACAATACAGGACAATTCTTCAGAGCAGAAGCCATGGAAGTACCTATAAAAAAGCGATAAATCCCCCACAGCCCGACGATGGGCAAGAGAGGGAAGCCTTTCTGTAAGTGAAGAGTCATTAATGAGACGAATAGTTCTTCTTTGAATAGAATCAAGAATGTTTAGGGTTGTGGGGGACGCCATGCCCCAGATATGAGAACAATATTCCAAGGGAGGTCGGATTTGGGACACATATAAAGTGTATAAATTAGCCGGGGAGAAATACTTTTTGGCTCGAAAGAGAAATTCAAGCTTTTTGAAGCTGCCGTGGCTATAGATACAATGTGTTTGTGCCAGTTAAGGTTACTTTCAAATGTGACGCCCAAAAGATTGAAGGTGTCGTTGCTCTGTAAAACTTGGCCGCTCATAAGTAGAGGATGAGTATTTGATGACTATTTTCACGACAAGGAACATGATTGTGTTTTGGATGCATTAGAATGGACTAGATATTGTGCTAAAAGCTTTTTAATAGTAGGGTAATATAATTTTTAGTTTTAAGAAAACATTTATTATGCAAAGGGAAAAGTTACAATTGCCTTTACGTGGTTTTTCGAAAATATCTACCTACTATTAGGGTGTTTAGTCTTAAGAAATGTAAATAATGGTTATATAAATATTTGGGTTTTTTTAAAAGGATAATTCTGAATAATGAAAGTAACTTATTAAAATTTGTTATTGTTGGACGTTAAACTATAAAAAGTATTATTTATAATAAACGGAAATTCCGTCTTATAATGTATTATTAGAATATCATGTGTGATTTGGTTGGTATGGTGTGTAATTGTTGTGAAGTTGTGGTGGAATTGTGTGATTATATGTTATTGTACGCTTTATTTTACCTCGTTTTTGCATTTCTTTAAAGCACAAGCCCTTTTTTCTGCTCTTTAAATTTTCTTATGACTAAAAATTACAAACAAGGTGAAAAAGGGCTTTGATCCGCCACTTTTATCATTAATTTCTAAAACTAAAGTGGAAGTGTCAGGGAATTGTGATGAAGTTTAATAAAAATTTATGAAATTGTGGTGAAATTATATAATAAAGTAAAAATGAACTTACAACGACTACAACAACTAATACTTAATTACCAATAGACATATTAAACATCATTATAACTTATTTATGGGTTTAATTTTTGACATGACACAAAAATTTTACTATATATTTTGTAACAAAAAATTATTTAAAATCTTTTAGGCTTGGAATTTATAATTGATTATCCCTTTAAGTTTTACTAACTTTATTTTGCATTACTAGTCTTAGTCTGTGTCCTTGGCAACAATTTTCTAAGTTGTTGCGTATAGGTTAAGAATAACCCCGTGTAGATCAGGATTACTTTACATAAAAAATGGGTATTTCATTTAAGAGAAAAAATAGCATATTTTTTTATTTTCTCCATATTTTTTTATAAATTCAAGATAGTCAGTATTTTAGCTCTGGGAATTTGAAAATTGTATTAAAAAAAACAATTGCATAAAAAAATAATTACGCTATCAATGAAACAACATATTTATTATTATATTTTTGAACTCTTTGCTCAATTCTAAGTATTTTTATTAAAGGTACTTTATGCCTGTCTTTAACTGCGACGATTAAAAAGTAATATTCGGCTAATATTATTTAATTAAATATATCAATACACAATAAAGATAATACAGGTGATTACCTTATACTTCAAAGTCATTAAAATATTTACCTATTGGTGGATTTTAATACTAGTTTTTTAAAATGAATTATTAGTTAGATGAAAAGCTACAGATGGTAACGCTACACCAATTACAAGTGTGGAGGAAATGCCATTAAAACAAAAAGAAGATACATTGATAATTTTCAAAGAAATAGAAAAAACCTTTAAAGTATCAGCATACAACGTGTATTTCATATTAGGATATTTAATTAAATAAGCCTAAAATGTGACTTTTAAAGTGTTAGTTACTTAAAAACAGTAAAAGGTAAACATGTAGTACCCTAAATAAAAATCACTTAAAATTGACAATAGAATTAAAAAATATAATAATAAAGAATATGCCCCATTTAAATAATTTAACATTTATAGCGTAGGTCTTTTGTTTTCTATAAAAGTGTTGTTTCAATACGATTTTTAAATTCTCCGACCTAAAATACATAGATTGGCCATCCTGAATTTCTTTAAAAATATGAAGAATGTCAAAAAAATCTCCATTTTTCCTTTTAAATGGAATACCCTGTACATACAAGGGTTATAATTTAATTATTTTCATGATCTTACTTGTAAAGCACAAGCAATAAATTGCTTTGTCACTTATAGAGTAGAAAAGGTAAAAAGCCAAGAGAAAATGTTATAAAACTCAACAATCCCATTTTCGACGTCGCAACATACTATTACACCATATTCAAGTAATGTATTTTCAGCAAGAACTAATCCATTTTGCTTCCTTTAAAGGAAGTTTAATGCTTTGACGATGAGGTTGCTAAGAATAAAGTTTTTTTTAAGTTATGAAAAAACTGGTAAAAGTATTTTTAATTTAGGTTTATTAAAAAAATGGTAATAATAATTATTATAAAAAAATGGCATTGGGGTGGTTTTAGATTTTTGTAAATGCCCATTTAAAATAAAAAGGGTATTTTTGTGCATGTAAAACAAAAACTAATAGAAAATACATATATTAAAGACGAAACAATAATAAATTTTATAACGTGGTTTAGTAAAGTAGAGAAGTGGTAATGATTTGTTTTAAAATATCTCTTTAAATTTACGAAATAAATACGTTTTTAAAACTTCGTTTTTATTTCGCATAATTTTGTAATGTAAATTTTTAATTTTTAACATCTTAAGGTTCGTATCCACCATGACAACAAGAATTTTTTTGTTACTAAATGTTGCTTTGTGTTGCCAAAACAATGATCAATTTTTTGGAACGTTTTAATTTTTTTAGAAATTAAACAATATAAACAAAAAGTTTATAATTCTTGCTTTGGTAAATACGTACCTTATAATTGTTAAGCATCGTAATGCGCATGTATTATAATAAGACACATATTGTGTATTTTCATCTAAATTATGTAAAACATTTTTTTTATATATAATAAACGGTTTTATTGTACTATAAAAGCTAAAATATAATTCTGAAGTCCTAGCTACCAGATCGCACCAATCTTCACTTACTACAAAATGGTGGCGCTTTAATAATTACCTAAATACCTAGTTTAAACGATCATATCGTCGGTTTAAAGGTAAAATGTATCCAGTTTCATTTTTTGGTTTAGGGAATACCGACGATTTTATACAAAATTTGTGATTGAAGAGAAAAGATAACCTTTTTTCATGTATAATATTTTATAAAAGAATAATAAATGTTATAAAAGTTACTAAGAAATTAATTGTACAAAAAGCTTTTACAATAAATGACCTAAAAACGTTTAAACATTTTTTTTTAACAAAATGTATTTAGTGGCTTTTATCTTTAAACCGATGATATCTTTAAAACTAAGAAAGTTAGATATAATAAATACGGTATTTTTAAAAAACATTCTACAGGGTTTCTTATTTTCAAAAAGTATACTTTTTGTCTCACCCTTTATAAGTCAATATACCCATTAAAAAGATCTTTAAAAGATCTTTATGGTAATACCACAATAATTATACCTAACTTTAATATTTTCGGAAAGATAGTCATTAAAATTCAGATTATTATTTAAAGTACAGCCATTTTGTAGTAGATAAAAGTATTGACACTATATTCTAGGGATATAAAGGACTTCTCACGAGCGTTAAGATAATGTGCCACAAGTCTCTCTACTTAATTTGTTTTTCAATATGGCGCCAAGCTGTCACATTGACATTTGAAGTTTTCATTGTCATGTCAGAACATGCAGACCTTGCTTATATAGTATAGGCTAAATCAAAAGGTATATTGGCAATGCGTGGAAAAATACGGTCTTGCGTGTAGAATACCGACAAGTAAAGATTAAATAAATATTTATGGCTTTTTAACAAGTTGACACACCGCACCGTCCATTGATATGTGAATAAAAATGCCAAAATTAATATTTTCATAACAACTTAACTGTAGATTATGTGTAATAATGTGTTAAATTTATTAACAATATTTTAGTATTGCTTTCTATATTAACAGGTTATTGTACTGTACGCAATTATTTATAACAGAACTATTTTAATGCAACAAGACTAATTTGATTTTTGTCCCAAAATTTTTATCTTTTATGTTCGTCGATCCCGCTTTGTTAGTACCTTACGAAACCATATACCTTTTCACTTATCACAACGGGTATATTTTTGTTCCTAATTTTATGGGAATATACCAAAGGGTTTAAATTTTAATAGGGGTGGGGGTGGGTCGAGGTCCTCACTGTATATTTATGGAAACTTTTTTTGATAAATAGGGACAGGTAATCACCACTTAGTTAAGTACTGTAGTTAGAAAGCATATCCAGACATGCAGCAGCTGACTTACTGACTAACATATACCTAGATCAAAAAAATGTTCCAGATGACCTAGAAAGATGAAATTTTGTATCCAGCTCGGCAATTGTGTGTTGGCGTAGGAATAAATTAGAAAAAAAAATATAGGGGGGTCTCAGACAAAAAGTTTTTTTTTTAATTTTAGCGTTTGAACTATTACAAGTAGATATTTGAAACTATACCAAATATATGTATTAATAAATTTGCCATATACCAGAAACACAAAAATAAAATAAATCAAGAAATAGGTGGTGTTCCTATACAAGAAACTTGTCTTAGACGCTAATCAACAACCGTTATCAAGATCGTTCTATCGCCTGAACCTGGCTAATTTAAGCATAAACAAGAAACATGTTAAAAAGCAGATAATAAATGGGCAATGAGGACCATTATATCTAATGTTTGAAAAAATGTAGACAATAAAAGAAAACCATGCCTGTCTAGTTTTCTTTACAAAAAATCGTAATATTTCACCAAAAACATAAATGTAAAAGGTGAGTAAAGTTCAATACTAAAATTGTGCGTAGCTGGGGGTATTACCGCAAAAAATAAAGATCCTAATAAGTGCCAAGTTTTGTACAAAATCGAAATGGGTATAAGATCTTAAGATAGGGTAAATTAAACTTTTTTTTAGTTTTTATCAGAATTTAAGAAGTATTTTAATAATTTTATTACCTACATAAAATGACTTATGTAATAAGAAATTGGCAGTCAAATCTAATCTACTCAAAAATCTCATACATATTTGGATTTTCTACAAAACTTTCATTTAGATCTTTATTCTTTTTGCGGCGGAGCCCACAGTCATGTTTATGTTTTTGTTGAGATTAGTAATTTAAAGCTTACTCTTGTTTTCATAAAATGTTAAAAAGAAAGCAATCTTCTTGTAATCATGAAGTCTTTCATGACAAATGTACTGCAAACAGCGAAAATAGTTAATTGCTACACTTCCGCACGGTTTCCTTAATATCTAGCAGAAACTTTATCTTTGCCTCGTCAGGAAGAGAAAAACTTTTAAGAAACAACTAAAATTGATTAGTTTCTTGGAAGCTATATATTGTGTGTTACAAGTAATTGTCTGTTAGGATGTTCAAAATGAAAGTTTCATTATATAATGACATTTTATATCCAGTGTTTTTAATTCTGCAGTTCGTTTTTGTTTTAATTTTTTTACAAATTTAATATAAATTTTATTGCAAGCGATGATGTTAAACGACGGTAATTGTTTAAAATTAAATAATTTATGATATAAAGTTGTTGCGGAGGTAAAGGTCTATTGATTTTAATTTATGAAATATTAAAATCAACAACCAGGTACTTTACAAGTATTATTACTTCTTTACCTAATATATACAGTGTGTCCACGGATGAACTTAATTATATTTGTATTTTTTTAATATAAAAAACCCTTTCTTTATATAAATGTTTGCTCTTTTAAAATGCTAAGAGCTATAAATAAAATTGCCCTTTATTTCCCAGGGTGCCTTAAAATCGCAAAAATATTATTTTAAACAATAAAATAAAAGCATATTTTTAAAACTGCTCTGTGGCGAGCTTGGTGTAGGGGCTAACGTACCAGCCTTTCTCCTAAGCGACTCGAGTTTGAATCCCGGCTTCTTACACCGGGTTTTTAACACCTCGTCACTTGACAGACAGTAATGGCAAAGCCTCTGTGTAGTATTTTGCCAATCCTAGGTAGAAGGGATTAATACGTCCGTGGTGGTACTACCGCGTTGTCTAAATGGTGCTGTGAAATGCAAAACTGCATGTTTCAATGCTTGAATATTGACAAGATAGGGTAAAAAATGGAATAAACAGCTAATAACCCGTCACTCACGGTACACTGGTATTTAGGCATAAGCTTTCGTGAGATGTCACAATGATAATAGAAAGCATTAAAAAGTAATTTAAAAAGTCCTAGCTCTAACTAATAGCAAAAATATATATTGTACACTTTTAATTACTTTTTTACGCATTTTAATTAGGTAATCTTAAAAATATGGTATATTTATTTATTTTTAAGTAATATTTTTGCCATTTAAACCACCTTTTATATCTCACGGCCAATATTATTATAATTTTAGTATTTTAGACAAAGCAAAAATTTTTATAAAGTATACCTTTTTTATGAAATACTAAAAATATATTTTTCTACAGGTATAGTCTATCCGTGGACACACTGTGGCTGTGCAAATTTACCAAAGTGCTTAAATGTTGTAAAACCTACCCACTTTTTTTTGTTTTAAAATAAAAACAAATTGCATTTAAAAAATAATACCAAACAGGCTGGTTAAAAAAATAAGATTGCTTAAAAAATGTAATCTTATATTTTAACCTATGCCTTTTAACCTTACCTAATGTATAACCGCTATTATTAATATTGATAAAAAAATTGCATAAAAAAGACCATTGTCAAAAAACTGTTAATTGCGAAGATAGACCTCTTAATATTAATGTTAAGGACTCAAACTTTTACGATTTTTTCATTACCTTAAATAATATTTTTGAGATGTTTCTGATATATTTTTCAAACAACTTTACAAAAATAATGGTTTCGAGAGGAAAGTTTTAATAATTACTAAATAATTTAATTCAATGGTAAAAGTTATATAATAATATAATTATTGCGCTTTTTATTACAATAAATGCTGCATTTGCAATCTACCTTTTGTTACCCCACCATTGTAATTTTAATTTCGATTTTATGTCATTAACCAATTATTAACTTAAATTTATAGACAAACAAAACAATACACATCCATTGTTCGCATTTTATAAAAATACTCCACACACAACCTTTTTATACCAAAAGAGCTTTTTATTTAAAAACCTAAAAGGGCCATTAATAAATATCGCTTTGCCTAAAATAGATTAGCGAGCCAATTTATCAAAGTCTTTTCATAATGCACAATTAATAACCTTTTTAGCTCCACAACAGCATTATTTGGTCACTTGTCAATTTTCTTTGTCCCGCTCGTTATATTTATAACCCGGGTTCGAGCTCTCTACTCTATAAATTTATAATATCATAGCTTTCCCTGTGAATATCGGCTGGTTAAAGGTAAAAAATAGCTTCGTATTGAATACAAATTATTTCAACTTAATTATAAAACATATTACCTCGAAATTTGTAATATACTAATAGCATGTAGGTAACCAGTTATATTGGCTTTTATGTTCAACATATAAAAATGGGTCAGTTATTTTCTTTATTCAGGTTAAAGGTTTTTATATTTGTATGAAATTTTTATATAATACTTTTTTTATAATAGGTAAAGCTTTAATGTTATCTTTAGGAGGCAAAGCACTTTAAACACTAACTAAGATCTTTGTTTTAACGGTAAAACCAGAAATATTTACATAAGGTACGTCTTCTTTATGTATTGTATAACGTAATTTAAAGCTATAAAACAAAAATCAAAAAGAGTCACCACTGACCTTACCATTTTGTTAATCATTAGGTCAAATTACCATATTCCAAGGACTATTAAATTATCCCACGAACAGCCATACTGTTATATTATTTTTACTATACAGTCTAAAACACCATAATATACAGGGTGTCCGAAAAGATGAGGTCAAAAATGATAGAGGTGATAGAGTAAGCCAAGATAATGTTAGTACTTCATATAAACAAAAGTTCTATTACGCTTCGTTAGGTAGATATTGACCTTCAAAGTGGTATAAAAAAACCTATTTTAATTATAACTTTTTAACTGTTACCACAGTACCAATGATATTTTGGCTAAAAAATAACCTCATGTAAATGCTTGTTTTCATAGATAAAGGGTTGTTGCTGTTTTTTTTCATTTAATGTACATATACATTTTTAACACTGGTTACAAATTCTTTATTTGGCTATACAGTTTTATTTGTTTATTATGTCTGTACAAAAAGGTAAACTTCATTTAAATCGATATCTTTGACCGTTTTTCATAAAATCGCATTTTTAATCCAGACATACCAGCATTTTGTATGTAATAAAAAAATCAATTTTTATGATAGAATTATTAAAAAGTGGTTAAATTATTAAAAACGGTGTTTTTCAGTCCCCTAAAATTTCTAATAGATACAGTTAAAAGAGCTTTTAAAAATTTTATCATATTTTTAAAAAATGGAAAAAATTAAATTTTATTATTACTTACAAAATGCTGGTATGTCTGGACAATATATCGATTTTAGTATAGTATACCTTTTTTCATGTACAAAAATAATGTAGGAATTAAACGGTCCAAGTAAAAAAGGAATTTGTCACCAGTGATGAAAATGCTTACAATAATTAAAAAAAAAAAATAGTCCCACCTTCTAGAATTTCGACTTACTCAACAGCCGTTTACTCATCGAAAGAAGCATCGCTATAAGGTTACTTCTGCTTTTTACATAATTTTTTCGTAAAATGCAGTGGCGTAGTCAGATTTTTTCATATATTTTTTCTTTTAATGGAACTAGTATATTTATTTAAAAATTAATTTGTTTTTTGACAAGCTTTTTAAAATTATTTAACACTATTATAGGTTTCCCAATTTTTATATTTTATATCAAAATTTTGCCGTAGGCTATGCAAAACAAATTGGTAACCACTTTTTTTCGGATTGATTCCGACTTTCATAATTGGTTTTGCTTTTTAACCTATAAATGTATTTTCTTTTGTTATATAAGTTACGTGAGTAACACTTTTTTAGCAAATTTTTAATTAGTTAATGGTTTTATTACATAGTTTTTGTAATTTATTATTAGCATTATGTTAATTTTTATTACATTAACTAACATTATTAATCAATGTAACACATTTTTTTTGTTAAAACTATAGTTCCCAATTTCTTTACCCAACAAACACATTTTTGTTTTATATTCTTCTGAATCAAGAATAAACCAAATATGCTAACAATAAACCAAGAAAATATATATTTTTTAAATATTTTCAAATTATTTTTGTTGCGTCTCTAAGTGCTTCGTACCTAGATTTATGTAACAAAAGAAAAAACAAAATTAAATGAAATAGCAAAATATAATTTTGAAATTCGTAACTTAAGCACCACAACAATAATCAAGTCAATAAAAAAAAATTTGTTTGCATGCCTACTGCAAAATTTTTGGATGTAAACTATGAATATTGGGAAGTTTGACGTTGTTTATAAAAATAAACCCCCAGTGTTATACATAAAAAAGCAAATATGTATTTTCCCAAATATACAGGGGTATCCCATTAAAAAAAAACTCATCAGTGGTTAATATGTTCAAAACAAGAATATTTTAAAAAATTCTGACTACGCCACTGCATTCTGTACATCAGCGGTGCGAGTTATATTTTACCGTAAAGCAACAAAAGTTGTTTTATAAAAAAACCTCTTGATTTTTATGTTTGTTCACTGATCCGTTACAGCAACTTTGATAGGTCCTGTAAGGCGGGCAAAACGCGTCAGTTGAGAGAGTATAGTGCGCGTTTATGCTTTTGTGCAGCTAAAAATGGTACAAATTTCCCAATCGTTTCTTTATCAACATACTCTCTGGACTATAAACTTGGCTAGTTACATAGCTTTTCTTTTTCTTTCTTAATATTAAAATTAAATTAAATAATAATAATTTGCTTCTAATTTTCATTTTAAACACCAACATAACGTACGTAATCCTTAGTTAAAAAAAACTACCAAAGCAATTTTAAGTCAGTTCTTTAAGTTATGCTTTAACAAATTGACAATTTCTTAGGTTTTTAAATCATATTTTTATACTGAAATGAAAGAGAGCTTAAGCTCCTAACTGCTTGTTATTTTCTTGCACTGCAAAGTAACATCCGTCAAAACACTGTTTAATCTGACAATGTAGATTTTTTGCAGGAAATTTACTTTCCGCAAGAGTTGGAAAAAAGTGCAGAAAGAGGACAGTTTCTAAATTAAAATGCGTACGGGAAAGTAATGTTTTAAGCATGCTTGTAGAAAAAATGTTTTAAGAAATAAAAATGGCGTATAAGCGTAGTAGCTTATTGTCCATCCCAATGTTAAAAAATAAGCGAAGCTAGGTCCGTTTATCAAATACTTGTATTTTTAATTTAGCAAATTAAAATAAAAGGCAGTAAAGAATTTTCCCCTATTGTCTTGTCAGTCCAGTATTATTAAATTTCCAAATTTCAAAATCTCTCCATAATCATTTAATTAAATATTTTAGTACATTGGAGCCTGGTTAATTTAAATGTTAACTCTGACAGGATATTGTTTGATTAATATTGTGAAAACAGTAAAACAATTTTAGATTTTGACCTGTTAATATAATTAATCTTGTTAAAATAGTTTTACAGAAATGTTAAAGCCTTTTAAAGGACTATTTTCTGGTTGTATACAGAGTACACAAAATTAAGTTTCTGCCATAAGTAACGTCGTGGTACGTTAAAACAAAAATATCTTTTAATTTGCACACTAGTAGCATATTTAAATTTTTAAATTTAAAAAAACAATCAATATTCGTGATTGCGTTTTTGAGTAAGAAAGTATAACTAGGATTTTTTTGTAGATATCCCATAAATCGTGCTACCATTTATTTTAAAAAGCTTTAAGGTAATACCAAATTTTATTTTTATATTATACACAAAAAAATCAATCTAAATCTAAACATACAGAGACCGCCAAAGAGTTGGCACATATGGGAAAAAGGTTTTATTTTTGATATTATCAAATAAAGTTTTAGTGAAATCACCTCTGCTTTTCGAGTAACTTAAAAAGGTGTTTAAAATTTAATTTTTGGCCGATGTACAATAAATATTTTAAAAATATAAGAAAATACTTAAAAATAAAAACTGTGTACAGTTATTTTTTTAAACCTCTATATTTAAATCAAAATGTAGTAAACCATGATAAAAAAGACTATTTTTATTAAAAAATAGTAAACATGAACACTTTTGTGAGGTAGTTCTCTTCTTATATATTAATTAAACTTGGGTCACGCACTCAATAATTTTAACTCTTACTGATACATAAATAATATTGCACATTTTATACCAAATTTATTTCATACATAAGTAGGGTTTACAACAAATGAAAAAACACATAAATAAAATTGTTTAGATGTTTAAACTACAATATAGTTTTTTTAAGCAGGTGTACACAATCAGAGTACTTGCCAAATCCTATTTTTAAATTATTTTTTGTTTTATATGTGAAACAAAATACAGAAATCATAAAAAAATTAGTTCGTCACTTTATAGATAGAAAATATATTTAAAAAAAATAAATTTAGATTCGTAAATTGACCAATTTTTTTTATGCCGATAAGCAGAGGTGATTGCCAAAAAAGTTTTTAATAATTTCAAAAATTGTTATTTTTTTCATATACGTTCAACTTTATGGCGGTAGGTATAAGAAAAAATAATAAATCAAAATATAATACTTTTAAAGCTTCTTTTGAAATATTTTCTCAATAATGATATAATATACAGGATTTTTATTATAATTTTTTTATTTTACTGTTTAACTCCTGAGTATGGCCATTTTTTCAAAACTAATAAAGCTGGATATACCCTATGGCTTTTTAGGGCCTCTTTATTAAATTCCTTTAATTGTGATAAAATATATGGGGTGTTAAATTTGCTATATTGCGCCCAAACTCAAGGGTGTTTTTTAAATTATGAAAAAATATACAGGGTGTGAAATGTTAAACACAATTTCTAAAGCTTAAATATAACCATTTAATCTAACTTACCTTAGTCCAAAGTGATGATTTCAGAGATACTAGATAGCAAAAATGTATTTTGGTTTTGATGTTTTATAAATAATTTTGTTATTATTGGGTTTATTATCACAATATTTTGCAAGAAAAAAAAGGGGTTTTGGAAGGTGAGGAAATAAAATGGTTTATCCATTTTATTGCTTACTCTAGCAAGCGCCATCTTGTGTACCCTAAACAAATTAAAAACGAAATAAGTTTTTTGAGCCACTGTATATGTACCTGCACATTAAAATTCCTATTCTTTAATATATTTTATATAAAAACGTATACTTGGTGAAAGTTAATTTAAGCAGTTGTTTTTGAGATATATGAATTTTTAAAATGCACTTTTCAAATGGCTAGTCGAAGCTATAAAAGGTGTTTTAAAATAAGATGTTTATCTTTAAGAACTTGGCGGTACAAAAAGGGAGTTTTTTAAATCCAGATATCTTAAAACCAGCTCAACATCAACTTTTACCAGGTATACCTTTTTTATGTAAAATACCCGTAATAATGCAAGTTACCGTATGTGGCACCCTTTTAAAATTCACAATAAAATTTTTAACATATTTTTCTTTTCCCTTACCCTTAAAAACTTTCTCTAGCCAAATAGCTATTATTAACAAAATTATTTATTAAAAACTAGAACCAAAACACATTTTTAACACATTAAATTTTTAAAATCATCTACTTTTGAACAAAGGTAAGTTGGGGTAGATAATTAAATTTTAGCCTCAGAAATTTGTATTGATAATATTTTTTCCGCGCCTTTTAGAAACACACTGTATATTGTTTAAAAATTATAGAACCCAGACACTGTAAAATAAAAACTACTTATAAATAATATTTAGGGTTATGATTCCTAAACAGTTGTTAAACAAAGAAGGATAAGTTATTGATTAAAACACATTTATTTGTATAACAAAAAAATACATACACAATTTAAAAGACAATACAAAAGATATAAAACAATTTTTTGGAATTGCGAAACTTCGAAACCGCCATTTAAGAAACCCTGCGCTTAAGTTGTCAGTAAAAAATTAACGAGACATCTGGATTTTTAGCTTGAATAATAGTTGGACATTTATATGTGTCACTTGTTTCGGTAACTTTTTTCTCCAAATAAAAATATTTAAGTGGAAAAATAAGCAAAAGTAAAGTTGTAAGCAATAATAATTTATATACTGCAAAATAAAATATTTCTTATTTTATTATCGTTTTTCTGAAAATAATTTTTTAAACAAACTAGGCAAATTTTTCTTAAGCAGCAGAAATTAAAACACAGCGCAGCGATTTGTGCAAATTTTCAAATTATTCAAAATTCGACAAATATTTCGAAAATTTTTAAAAAATTCGAAAAAATTCGAATAACCCAAGAAATTTCAAATAATTTAAAAAATTTCGAATAATTCGAAAAATTTCAAATAATTAGAAAAATTTAAATAATTTAAAATTTCGAAGAATTCAAAAATTTCGAATAATTTAAAAAATTTTAAATAATTCAAAAAATTTCAAATAATTCAAAAAATTTTGAATAATTCGAAAATTTTTGAATAATTTACGAATAATGCAAATTATTCACTAATTATCAAAATATGAATGGATTCTTCATTTTATCCAATTGAGATTTCATACCATCGGGCATTAAAATATTCTACTGACCCATAATATTTTTGTTAATTAAAAATTAATTATCCAAAGAAAACAATTGCTTAATTTAAATATACATATATTTACCCCAGTCTGTTACAAAATATTTAGATACTTCATTTTACCCTTTTACAATTTTTAATTAACTTTTAATAAAAATTATGAAAAACAAGTTATTCACACACTTATAAAAAAATAAACTTGATTCAAGAGTCAAAATCTTAACTTAAGAACACCATTCGGAAGAAAATACTTTTTTAAATCAAAGGAATAAGGCAAGTATTTGAGAACAAGAATAGTTTTTAGCTAAAGAATCCAATTTTATGGTTCAAGGAAAATGTATTACTGTATATTATTTGATAAATTTATATTTAAATATTAAACATAACAAATCCTAAATTCAATATTCTCGAAAACGCGCGTTTACTACAATAATTCGTAATAATTTGAAAAAAATTCAATTTATTCGAAAAAATTCGAATTACCTGATATTTCTTGAATTATGCATTTTTTTTTAATTTTCGGAAACTTTTAATTAATTAAAATATACAAATTATTTGATTCCAGTTTCGAATCGAATATTAATATTCGATTTAATAAGTTTGAATTATTTGCACTTCCCTACAAATTAAGAGAAATTTATTCCCTTTTTAAGTGACGCGGAGATTTAACACACAAAAGTTGTGTGGAAAATAATTTTCCCTTGATAATTTTTAAACAGGAATCTGTCTAGGGTGTAGGCGATAACATACAAGTTAAAAAAATCCTTAAGGAGATCCTATTACCAAATAAATATGGCAGCCTATATATATATATATATATATATATATATATATATATATATATATATATATATATATATATATATACAGTGTGACCTCCGATAGGTGTACAAGAGGACAAATGGACCAACAATTTTTGAATATTAAAACGAAATTTTGGAAAACTGGTAAAAAAAACTAATAAATACAAAATTTTACTTCAATTGGTATTATACGGGGCGAGTTATAACTAAAAATATGAAAAAGATCCACGAGCTAACTACTTTTATTTTTAAAAATAAAACAAAATTGTATAAGTTAATGTTGTAGAGACTTGAATCTCATGTTAAAATTTAAGAAAAGCATAAGAGTAAAAAGAATTAATTGTTAATTTTTTACATTTTACAATACAACATTAATAATGGACAAGAAAAACAAAATTTAATATTAATATTTTTTTTTATTTCCTGCGTTAAGGTAGTTGTCGTAGTATGGAAGATCCGTCAGAAAATTCTATATTTTTATCTACGTATTAAAGACGTAGTTAGTAATTATGTTAGTAAAATCACTTTGTATTTTTTTAAAAGAAACTAATAACGTATATTGCGCTCAAATATATTTATTACAGGCGCATAAGCTACCTACGTTGCCGAATCAAAACTTACAAAAATATGTGATTTATTTTGTCAAAGAGATCTGTCATCGGGTACACTCATGCCTAAAAATTATTAACGACTTAGCTTCAGTTTTGTGTACTTTTACAGCGCGCGTAGTCGATATTTTTTTAAATATATTGTACCACGACAACTACGTTAAGCCAAGTATTTTAAAAACTGTTAATGCACATTGTAAAAAATTGACCAAAATATTTTTCTACTTAATCATTAACTTTATATTTTGACATAAAATTTAATTCTCTACAACATTTCCTTATATAATTTAATTCTATTTTTAAAAATAATGGTACTTTACTCTTGGTAATTTTATTGTTTTTAGTTATAACTCACCCTGTATATTACCAATCAAAGTAAAATTTTGTAATTATTACTTTTGAACCATGCGAGCAGTAAAATGTAAATAAATAAATAAATACATAAATAAATATGAACAGCACCCTTATCATCAGCTGATACCTAATATTGAATCTTTTAAACCTGTGTATTTACAAAGGTTACGAGTATACATACTAGCTAGTCGCTTGGCAACAGGTACAGTCTTGGATAAAAATAATGGAACACGTATAGTTTTAATCTAAATTTTTTTGACAATATTATACCACAACAACTACCTTAAAAATTAAAATTTTAATTAATTTAAAAGATATTTTCATTTTAATTATGTTATGTATTTTCTTTTTTAGGAAAATATCTATATACTTTCTTAACTTTATATATTTTGGAAAAATAAGTTTTGTTCTCAATTTGGAATAAAGAGGGTAAATTTCATTTTTGCTATGCTTTATCTGCATTGTAAAAGTTACTTCGAGTATGTTTTACGTTCAAAACTTTATGCAAAGTTTGGTAATGGTAATAAGGAGAATTGTTATTCATAGAAAAGTTTTACATTGTGATCCATATTTTAATATGTGTATATGGTAAAATATATAAGGTGATTTTTAAACTAACAAGCAGAATAATTAATAAAATTTATTTGAATATTAAAATCGAAATACATTATACGTATGTATAATTGGTACCGTATAAAAACCAATACTTTCTAAGCTTGGACGCGCCATAATAGCAAGCTATTTTTAATAGAATAAATAGAAAGAAACCAGAGTTGTGTATTTATAACCTTAAAATCTATTTAGAAAAGTTGAAAACTTTTTAAGAAATTATGATCTTTTTGCCTTAAATTTAAAACATTACTTAATAATTTTAACCTTTTAATATTGCTTTAGCTTTTAGCAATAAAATATTTAACTTTTAAAAGATAATATCATTACAATACAAAAGACATGTTTGTTAAAAATATATGACTTAATTTTTAAATTTTTTCTTTTTTCCTGTTTTTATTGGTTAAAAATATATGCTTTTAAAATATTATACACATCGTGCTCGATACACTTAAATTGACTTTGTTGAATACTAGCAGGAAAGAATTAGGCAGAGGATGTCTGCATGTACATATTACAAATTGGATAACCCATTGGCCTCGCTTTGGTATTTGTATTTAGACCGTCTCCTTTCCACTCATTAGCAAAAATTCCACATTGCGTCTGTGGAAGTGAAAGGACGTGTATATTAAATAAAAGCATCACATTATATGTTATAATTAATATTTTGTTAAGAGTTATGAGACACTAAAACATTAACTTGGTAAAAGCTTAAAAAAGTGGCCATCCACAGTAACTGATTTACGCCGATTAAAAAATGGAGAGCTAAGATCAGAGTTTGTTTGAAAGACCGTTGGAAGAAAGTTTAGTTAACTCTAAGCTTAGATAATAATTATTATTTAAAATTCACTCCTTTTTATGTGAATTTTAAATAATGTAAAAATATGTTTTTTTTTAGAAAATATGTAAAATAAATCCATTTTGTTTACAAAATCATAGGTTGGTTTTCTTTTGAAGACGAATAAAGTACCTTATCAATTAAAAGGGAGTATATTTTTAAATATACAGTGCTTGTTTAAATTCAGGACCCCCCTCTTGACTTTTTAACTGTTTGGTATTTTTTAATGAAAATTTAAGGACTTTAGTGAGATAACATAAACCAAATTTTAGACAGGAAATGACAGAATAAATGTTAAACTGACAGCTGGGCGCCATTTTGAAAAAAAATAAAATCGAAAGGGGTCTTGTGGCACATCTTTTAAACCTCCTAACGAGTACTTTATAACCCCAGAATATAAAGTCACTACCATTACCTATTACGAAATGGTGGTACTTTAAAAATTACCTGAATACCACATTTAGTTGGCCGGATTTCAAAATCCAATAAAGTTAGATACACTTAATGTGGTATTTTCCTAAAGCTATTTTAAGGATTTATATATTGGTAATATTGATAATACTATACAGGGTAGGACAAAAGTCTATTTTTTTAATGACGCACCCTGTATTTTATATTACCATTAAAAGATATCTAAAAGACCTTTAAAAAATACCACATAAAGTCTATCTACCCTTATTAGTTTTGGAGATATGGCCATCCAAATCGGGTATTTTAAATTTTTTTAAGTACTGTACATTTTTAAAATGTAAATGTATTTACTTTATATTTTGGGGTTATAAAGTATTTGTCAGAAGCTTTAAAATGATGTGCCACAAGACCCACCTTTCCATTAAATTTTTCTTATTAAAATGGCGCCTAGCTGTCAGTTTGACATTTATATCTGTAATTTTTTGCCCAAAAGTTGGTCTTTGTTGTTTTACTAGAGTCCTCGAATTTTCATGAAAAATTACCAAACAATTTAAAAGTTAGGAAAGGGGTCCTGACTTTAGACAAGCACTGTATTAAAATAATGTGAGTCCAAAATCGCCTTTTGCTCATCATCAATAAAAGTTATAATTATGTAAAACGGTATTCATAAAACCTTGAACTTGATGGTACACATAAATATTGTTTTTAATAATTTATATTATTTAAAAAATGAAATTTTGTTTAGTTTTAAGCTTAAGGTATAAATTTCTAATAAAAAACGTTTTTTTTTGTCATAAATGAACTATTTAAAATATTTTGACTGACCCTATTAGCCAATTAATTTTAAATATCAATAAAAGCATTTGGTACGTGGGCTTTTCGGACACTCCATATACATTTTATGTACAAATAAACTGTTTTTCTTGTACAAGAACTTTAAAAATTACAAAAATGTAAAACTAGTCCAAAAGACAAGTGTCTTTCTATTTAATAATTTGGCAGAATGTTAAATAAAAAACGTACTTAGAATCGGATGGGCATTCAATTTCCAAAGTTTTTTATAAAATAACGTAATTTTGTTATTTTATAGTAAAGTTGGTTATAATACTTTTCAATGTGTTATAATTAAAAGAAAACTTTAAAATAAAGTTTTAAAGTAGTTTAAATAAAAGACTTACAGTACCAATAAAAACATTGGACAAATCGTTAACATTTTTTAAAACTAGTATTTGGTCAATATTTTTTTTGTCTATTTTTGCCAATTTAACGTACATTTGTGGACAAACTGTAGACAAATAAAGTGTTGTCATATTTAAGTATGTTGTGATAATTGCAGATATTTGTCTAGCGTACCTAAATAAATTATAACTAAAATTAATATAACAGCCATAAATTCTTTTTTATGAAGTTTTATAAAAAGTTATCTGCATTTCAATGCATTGTTACCTATATATCAAGGTTTTCATTGTTTGTAAATTATCTTTTTGTCCTTTATATGACAAAGGAACTTTCATCCTTTCTGTTGTCCTAATTGAGCCCTTTGTCGCTTAAGTCTGACGAAGCGTCTTTCTCTTTGTCGTGTGTTCGACTTTGATTTAATTAAAAGAACGATATATTTTTAATTGAAATTTATATAGAACAAAAGACTTTTTATTGATATTTTTGTATAAGTATTTTGTTTGTAATGAGGACGTTTTAAAATAAAAAATAAACGCGAATTTTAAACTTATATATATATATATACAGGGTGTTACAGAATGTTGTCAACAAAACCCGCCGGCGGGTTTAACATTAAAAAATAGGAAAAAAGATCATATAAACAAGGGTCCGGAATTGCTTCGTTTTTGAGATACAGGGCGTTGAAATTTTTAAAAAATTTTGATTTTTACTAACTTTTAAAAAATCCTTTTTTCAATTTTCTTTAAATTTGGTGTGTGTGTTTGCAATAGTAATGGGTATCTTTTGAATTAATTACATTTAAAATATTTATTCCATTGGCGTCTCCGGGGGTATCTTAGGTCATATTAATGAAAAAATATGTCACGCCACTGCGTTTTATTAGGTTTCAGTTAGTTTTTAGATTGCGCAACTAAAAAACTAAAAAGGAAATAATGTACAATGCTTAAATAATTTTATTAATTAATAATTCAAATAATAACTAAACGAAATACATAATTTAGAAAAAAAATTCTACAAGCTAAATTTTATACAAATAAAAGATACAAAAACTAGTGTATTAAGTTTTGAATTCAAATGAAATGCTCGAAATGGCTACCCTGAGCTTCGATACATGCTCTAATTTGCTTTCGCATATTTCTTCTCACTCTTGGAAATATTCGAGGTGTTTGGCGTATTGTTTCACAAGCATTGGTTACACGTTGCACTAATGTGGCCTCATTCGCTATGGGAGTGGAATACACCAGTTGCTTAAGGTGTCCCCAGAGGTAGAAGTCGCACGGATTTAAGTCCGGTGATCGGGGTGGCCAAGGAATAGGCCCACCTCGCCCAATCCAATTTCCTTGGAACGTAAGGTTTAAATAATCTCTTACATTCCGACTGAAATGAGCAGGCGCGCCGTCGTGCATAAACCATAAATGACTGCCAACATTAAGAGGGACAGCTTCTAGAAGGATGGGCAGATTTTCCTGTAGAAAATGCAGGTATGCTTGTCCATTCAATCTATTGGGTAAAATAAAGGGACCAACCAGATAATTTTCAATAATCCCGGCCCACACATTGATCGAAAACTGCTGCTGGTGCCTCGATTGATGGATGATGTGAGGATTCCCATCTGCCCAGAAATGTTCGTTATGGAAGTTAAAAATACCATTTCCGGTAAACGAAGCTTCATCGGTGAACAAGACAAACGAAATAAATTGCCTATTTTCTGCAGTTCTTTGTCTGAACCACTGACAATACTGTAGTCTGGATAGAAAATCTGCTTCAGAGAGACCTTGAACCCTTTGTAAATGGTAAGGATATAGCTGGTACTCTCGGAGTATTCGCCATACATTCACATGATTCGTATTCCCCAACTGATTTGCCAGACGCCTTGTACTGATAGCAGGATTTTGTTCCACCGCTTCTAATACGTTTTCTTCATTTTCCACATTTCGTGCAATTCTTGGCGCCCCACAATCCACAAAATTGCCATTGAGTTTTCCCGTTTCTCTCAAACGTATATGGACATTCGAAAAGTATTTACACAAGGTAACTGACGGCCAGGAAATGCATCCTCATAGAGACGTCTTGCTTCGTGTGAATTCCCGTTTGCTTTTCCGTACATATTCATTCCGTACACCATATTATTTACTTATTTTAAAGGTAACTTATTAAAAACTAATTGAAACACTTTGAAAGCAAATTACTAATCACTCTACAATATCCTCTTTTCGAAAGTTTGACATATGACAACCATTTACAGACGCTATCTAGATTATTAATTTTTATTTAAAATTCCGAAAGAAGCCAATTTTAATGATTAATAAATTAATTTTTATCTCGAAACCGATGCGTTAAAACGAAAAAGTCCAAGAGGCACTTTCTAAGCAGAATTAATTTTCCTTTAGGGAGACGATAGTAGTTTTTGCAAAAAATTTGAGGTGCGCCGTTTTTTGACTAAAATAAAATGCTTACCACCACGAACGCCACTGACGTGAGAACATTAACGAATAAATTTTGAACAGTTTGAAATTTGTTGTTTTATTTAAATTATGTATTTCGTTTAGTTATTATTTGAATTATTAATTATTAAAATTGCAAGCATTGTACATTATTTTCTCGTTTTACTCAAGCCGCGTTCAGAGAATTATTTTTTTCCTTAAAAACGAAGCGAGACTCAAAAAAAGTAGAGAAACAAAAGTTGTATTTTTAGTTGCGCAATCTAAAAACTAACTGAAACCTAATAAAACGCAGTGGCGTGACATATTTTTTCTCATTAATATGACCTAAGATACCCCCGGGGACGCCAATGGAATAAATATTTTAAATGTAATTAATTCAAAAGATACCCATTACTATTGCAAACACACACACCAAATTTAAAGAAAATTGAAAAAAGGATTTTTAAAAGTTAGTAAAAATCAAAATTTTTAAAAAATTTCAACGCCCTGTATCTCAAAAACGAAGCAATTCCGGACCCTTGTTTATATGATCTTTTTTTCCTATTTTTAATGTTAAACCCGCCCCCGGGTTTTGTTGACAACATTCTGTAACACCCTGTATATATATATATATATATATATATATATATATATATATATATATATATATATATATATATATATATATATATATATATATATATATATATATATATATATATATATATATATATATATAAATATTTCCTAAGGAGAAACAACTTATAATGAAAAAAGTTAGTATATATATTTAGTTGGGAACATAATCAATTATTTTTATTTTAACAAATAAAAAAGAGTAGACAAATATTGACATATAATAAAAAAATTATAATGCTAAAATAGTTATTTTCGTAACCAGTGCGCAAAGTGATACTTATCCGCACCCAAAGTCTTGTTAGACGAACGACGCAGGGGGAGTTCGCATAGGCTTCAAGTGTGGGAAAGAAACTTTGCGCTAGTGTTAAGAATATTATTTCTTCTATGTGTGCCTTAGAAAAGTAGGTACCATCGCGTTCAAAAAAAACTCAGACAAGCTTATTTGGTTTGATCTCCCGGACTTTTATGAATTACCTGATTTTTCTATATTATAATAATAATGAAACTATCAAAAATTAATAGGTACTTAGTTGTCAGTATAGGTTGTCAGTCAAAAAATATTCAGTTTTGGCATCTGCTGATATTATGCCTCGTCTAAACCAGCAACAAAAAGTAATACTACATACAAGAGTTATTGAAGGAGTTGCAATAAGGAATATAGCCAATGAGATTGGCGTAGACAAGAACACCGTTCTACTTGCAAAGAAAAAAATCAATAATTTTGGCGATATGAGAAGAAACCCAGGCTCAGGCCGGAAAAAAGCTCAAATGCGGAGCAAGATGCCGGTTTAATACAATATTTACAGGCCAATCCATTTCACACCGCTCTCCAAGTCAAAGAAGTCGCTAACTTTCCGGCATCCATTCAAACCGCTAGAAGGAGAATTCGGAATTCCCAAATTATAAGGAATAGGTCCGCAGCAAATAAAATTTTTTGACGGAAGAAAATAAAATTAGACGAATGCGGTTTGCCAGGGAGTTTCTAAATGCAGATAATCTGTGGCCAAAAGTTATTTTTTCTGATGAGAAAACTTTCCAGTCGTGTCATAATGGAAAAATTAGAGTATATAGACCCACTGGAACGAGATATAATAGTCAATATACTAGAAAGGTTGCAAGAAGCGGTAGGTTTTCGGTTAATGTTTGGGCATGGATTAGTGCCAGAGGACCAGGGGTTTTAAGAGTTATTCCAGGACGTTTTACTGCGCCCGTTTATAGGGATATATTAGAGCAAGTTATGCTACCATCGGTGGAAGCTGTATATGGGGATGATTTTACTTTTCAGCATGACAACTCGCCAGTCCATCAGGCCCGAATTATTAATGCATTCCTTGACGAAAATAATATTAATGTGCTGCCGTTCCCTCCAAAGAGCCCTGATCTCAACCCGATCGAAAATGTGTGGGGGCTTATGTTAAAAATAATTCACCAACATGATTTTCGACCAAGAAATCAAGAAGAGCTCCAGCAAAAATTATGCAAGCTTGGGATCATATTGATAACCAGCTTACACAAAATCTAGTGTTTAGTATGCCCCGACGTTTGCGGAGTGTATTAGAAAATAATGGCTCTATTACAAAATATTAATATAGTTTCTATTTTTAAGAGTATAACCTGTTGTTGTTTAAATAATGTAATAATTATTTGATTTATTTAATTTAAATAAAAACCTTATTTAATTTTTTGCGTTTGTGTATTTTTTGAAAGCGATGGATCGCGTTTAAAAAAAAACACACACAAGCTTGTTTTGCTTGATTTCCTACACTTGTATAATTAAGTAATTTAATTCTGTAATAAATAAACCTAGCTGGTATAAATTACCTGAATTGTCTATATCCCAATAATAAAACTATCCAAACTTAACAGGTATTACGTTGTCAGTCAAAAAAAAATTATAATAGTCAGGGAGCTAGTAGCATATAATATTTTGAGTGTCTGAGTTTTTTTGAACGCGATGGTACATACATATATTTATTTTATTCTGTTATGTTTTAACGTCAAATAGTATGTTTTAGTTTTTATGTTCATTTGTTGTTACTCTTAAAACTAATTTTATTTTTTAACGTGAAATTGCGAGCGCAAAGTTTAACTTTTCGCACGCAAACGGGTGCGCAAAGCAACAGCTTTTTTCACACACATTCCACCATTTCCCTGGTAAAGTAAGGCTAATACGACCATATAAAAAATTTAAAAAGGCAGCTAAATACAGTTGTTGATTTCAAGGGCATACCATTTATTGCAATAATGTTTTAATGACACTTATTTACGGTTTATTATTAGTTTAACAAATTTAATCTTTTAACTTTTTTCATTTATTGCATGGTTTTCTTGTTAATAAATATAAATCATTTCTCGGCACGGTCATTGCGTATGGATAATATCAAATTCTACAGTAAAAAATTAGCCTCAAAGATTTATTCTTTAATTAGATAGGGATTTGACCATGCCGAGAAATAATTTTTATTAATTTACACGGAAACCGTGCACCAAATGAAAATAAATCAAAAGATCAAATTTGTCTCAAACTAAATAGGAATTTTAAAAATTATTTATTTTAGAAAAATTCATTGGATATCATTTTTTTATGTCTTAAACCCCTCATGAACGACACTGGTATGAAAAAACGGTTGCTTGTATGCCAAAAAATGTCTTTTGGTGCATAGAAGGCGTTAAAGTATCTAAATTGATATAAAAGTTACTGTAAAAAACCCAATTAAAAAAAAATTAATACGTAATAATAATAAATAATAAGTAGTTCAAAAACTAAGATGTTTAGGACATATTTCATATAAAGTTTTTATTTTATTTTTTATTGTAGAACTAGCCCCTAATTTCACTTTAAGTTTGACTATAGACTAAGGGGTTAACTATTTTTGTGTCAGAAATAATTTGCTATTATAAAAAGTTCTAAGCGCGTAAAAATACACTTACATACCCACCACACAAGGGTATCTATAAACATATAAAACATCACGACTTTACTTGTTTGTTGGTAAATAAGCCACGGTCTTTTTATTTAAAATATTTATATCCCTAATAAAAATATTTTGACAACTATTAACTTGTTTTTAGCAAACGTTTTTTAAAAATAATTTTAAAACGTTAAAACCTAGCAATATATCTATCAAAGAAGTAATTTAAAACCTTTTACGAATAACGAGTAAATTAGTTTTGCCAGACAAATGACTTATCCGGTATGGTACATTCTTTTTTTTATTAAAAATAATAGTTTATTTCTCTAGCTAAAAATATTTTATTAACTTTTTTATAAGTAACAATTGCTTGTCCTTGGCAAAAGTTTTTAAATTAATATCAAAAGGTTAAGATTCGCCCTGTATGTATCTTAAAATAATGTTAGTACTTTACAAAAACATAGTTGAATTCCGCTTTGCTGGAAAATTATTGATCTTTAAAGTTAGAATTAGAAAAACATATTTCATTTATAAATTTTAAACCTTGGTCGTAGTATTAATGATATTTTGGCAATTAAATAAACTTAAACTCATATTTTTTGTTATAGGTAAATGGCTGTTTAGTAAGTAAATGTTATAAAAGGTAAGACTTTTTTCATTATATACCGAATGTATGCATTTTTGATATAGGTGACAAATTTTCCTTTAATACGTTATGCCTTTTTTTTAAGTATACCCTATTTAAATTGATACTTTCTACCGTTTGTAATAACATTGCATTTTAAAAACATGTACCAACTATTTTATATGCTATAAAAGTTTTATTTATTTTACAACATTATTTAAAAAAAACTTTTAACCTTGTCCTTCATAATAAACAACAAACAGTTATTTTAAATCACTCGGTTAGGTGTACTACTTAAGGTCTGTTAAATCTTTATTGAAGGTTGTATTGTTCGTGAAGAAGCTTTTTCTTCTCAAATGTTCTATAATAGGTCCTTTGTGGTTTAGATGCCACTAATGCATCTTTCCTTGTGTCATTTGTTTTACTTTATTTAATTTGGATATATGTAGTTTCAGGTCAAAAAGTTTTTTATAAGGCTTTCTGTGTTGTCTACTGTGCTTTTTGTTGTGTTATACGTGGTATTCTTAATAATTTTGTCAATAAAAACCAGAACTTGTTATTAAAATGTATACGGTGGTTTTTATTCAAAACATTTTATATTACTACCTAACTGTAAAACAAGATTATCTATTATTTTTTGTAATCTAATCTTATAGGGCATAAAATACTATTAGTTTGTTAATTTACCTAAACAATTCTTTAATTTTACTAAATTAAATGGCCCAGAATTGTTTATTTTTAATTCATTTTTGTAAAAATACCACTTAATGTATTACTACAAAAATTTGCTTTAAAGAGATACAAAATATGTACGGGATGTGTTGTTTTATAACAAAAAGTTTTTGCAAACCTATAGTCAGCGAAATCAAAAATGACGTTTTAGCGCCAATAATTTGTCCAATTTATTGCCTACCTTTGTGTAAAGAATGTTCCCAAACCAAGTACCTGAAATCTATATTACACAATACAATCTGGCCTTGTCATTATTATAGATATTTAAATCAAAAATAAACTCTTAACATTAAAGTAGCCATACTGGGTTAGTAAAAAGTACTGCAACTCCTATATATCTTTCAAACTACTTAAGCTACATTTAAGAAATTATATATCTGGAATGTATCAGGCATAAAGAAATTAATAGTAATATCGGCATCGTTGCCAGATTTTTCAGTTTTGTTCTACATATATCTTTTCCTTTTTTTTTTATTGCAATAAATGTCGCAGACCAGATTAATAATATTCACAATTTATTAAAATTCCATTGTTACTGGCTACTAAAATATAATAACACATTAGAGAAAAACATTACGATGCGCTTAAATATCTCTAAAACCGCTTAAGCGGCGTTTTTAAATTTCAATATTTAAAGGTTTTTGGGCAAGTGGAAATAAACAGTGATATTGTTATTTTTGTCAAATTTTTCAAAGGAGCGTGCCAAATTCCATTCCAAACTTTTAAAATTCAATCTTTACCAGTTACCAAGATATGACAACACCACATTTTTATTAAAATTTGGCAAAAATGGTAATACTACTAATTAGTTAGGCATGTGTAAAAACTGCTAAATACCCTATTTTTTTAACCGAGGTTCAGCGGTTTTAAAGATATTTACGTTATATTCTTTATTCGAAACGTACTTTTAGCTAAAAGTGAAATGTTTTATATCTGAGCAACTAATTAGGACAGCATTTTAAAAATTTAAGAACTTACCCGAATTATTCAGCCAAATTTAGTAAAATAAAAAAATATATATTTTATTGAAAAATACATAAAAAAATACCTCTTGGAGAAAACTGGGAAATGGGGCAACAGTGCCAATATGCCTATTTAATTTTACATGTCCAAAACACCTTGAATACCAAGTTTAGTAAAAATGTAGCCAGAGCGGTTTTAAAGATTTTTAAGAGTAGTGGTACCTTTTATTAACCCAGTATAGGGAAGCAGAAAAGGTGAAATAAAGTAAAATTTGGTTTTTACAACGATATGTCCAGAGTTGCTTCGTAACGAGATACAATGCGAACAAGTAAGTAAAAAAGTAGTTTTCCTATTAGTAGACATTTTTGGATTTCCAAGATAATTCTAAATAGTAATATTATAAAAAAAATACGCATACTTGATTTTTGAGGGCCATTTGTGGTATTACATATCTAAGGCTCTGATCCTTAATTTATGACTTGACTTTTTAATCCGATCGCAAATAAATTGATATCGTTAGATTCGTTACAACATTCTTTATTCAAAAGTGCTTGTCTAAAAAGTTTTTTATTTTTAAATTATATTATTACATTATTATATAAATATGCCATATTGCAATTAAAAACCTTTTAAAATTTATATATAGAGAGTGCGCAGTAAAAATTGTAAGGCATTCTAAAAAATATTTTATTAGAAACTGCATTTTGATTTAGAGCTCCTTATGTTTCTAATTCTTTGGGAGTTATGGCTTGTCTAATAAATTCGTTAAAACCTGGTATGAGCCTTACTACCTGTAATGTATACCTACTTAAAAAATGTTATTAAAAAATATTTATGGATAATAAATAAATGACCTTTGCCAGACAAAGAACTGACCCCGTATGCTAATAACAATGTAAATTTTAAAGCAGCAACTAAAACAGTCATAAATCATAGACAGTCTTCATGCACACACGATACCATTTGTACAAGATATTTCTTCCGTAAACGTGTCGCAAAACATTTATGAAACGAAGTAAAACTTTTATCTTTGATGTTTAAGTGGGGCCATACTTAAACAGTTATATCGTGAACTCGTAAGTCGGCAAAACAAAATCCCATAGAAATTAACTGAAAGTATGAAACATAAAGCTAACTTTCTACAGAGAAAGTAAATTAATTTTTTTTTATAAAAAGATCCTGGGTATATGTTGTTTTTTTTTGGTCTATAAACCGAGGTTTATAACCAAGAGATTAATACCCACTTTTCTAAACAAAATGTTTGATAAATAAAAAGCTCTTATTAAATAATTTTCTTTAATTAATTTAAAAAAAATACACAAATTAAGTGGTTGGTGACATTTTTAACCAATGAAACTCCGTTCTTTTGTTAAATCTGTAGTTTTGAATTATTGACCCTGCGCAAAACATTTTTTTGCTTAAAAAAGTGTTTTTTACCGGGAATATTATAATAAAAGTCTACAATCAAAACCCTATTTTAACAGTTATAACAAAATAATAACTGATTTGTTTGCATGGCCTCCTGCATAATGTTGGATAAGATTTATAAAATTTGTAAAGAGTCTCGTTTATTACCAAAATAAACTTAAACCGTTAAAAAAGCAAACATATATCAATATTTCAAAAACAATTATATTTTTAAAAAATTAACTACGTCACTGCATTCTACAAAAAAGTCATTTAAGAATCCGATTTAACTTTTTTGATCAGTTGTTAGTCAACTGTGAAACACGGGATGGGGGGCTATGACGGATTTGTTCATGGTATCTTTAATAATAACTGAGATACTCCACAATTGCAACAAAAATGGGGCCTGTACAAAATGCCAGGATTTTGTTTTGATTGCAGGACATCATCATATTTTATATAGACAGAGACTTGCGGATTTCGCGAAGGGTTGCTACTTTTGATGAAACAAAAAATTACATTAACATATTTTATTATGCCTTTCTTTGTTTTGTAATCGGGCGCAATTATTTTTTTATTTTTAAACCCCCTTTTATTTAATTGTCTCGTGGCATTGGTTTAGTTAAATTTTTGAAGTATAAACCAAACATATTTTTTCCCTTGTCTATGTTTTTAAATTATCCTATTATTCTTGTCGGAAACAAAAAGTTGTTGTGACGATACACCAGTTATTATCAAAACTATTAAAAAAATGCGATGTATTTGTATGTCCTAAATTATCAATTTTAAAGTTGCGTAAATCATTATGTTTTAGCCTTGATTTTAAATAGTAACTAAGTTACAAAGAAAAATTATAAAAAAGGTTTTTACAAAATATTTAGTAACCCATGATTTTTGGACGAAACAAAAAGTGATTTAAAATAGGCTCTAAAAACTACAATTCTTTTTCCATTTAACTACCTCTTTAGCTGCAGCGTTCTCTGTACTAAACATAAAAAAACTCACCCTGTAGATAGGCGTGATTATAGGCATTTAAAACTAACACCTATTTACTATTTGCTTTTTATAATTTAATTAATTGTATTAATACGAAATTGTAATTAAAAAAATTAAATAGAAAGCAGTTTTTACTTTAGCGCAGTATTGGAGCCAACTTTTTTATTTATTTGGAATTAGGTTCTTTTTAAAGCCACCCTATACATTTAACATTAAAAAAAGGTTGTCTGCAAAGTCGGTTTACTGACGATAGTTGAACCACCCTGTATAGCGGTTTTATACTTTTTTAAACTATAGATATCTATGCATAATTTCTAAAAACGTTTTTTTTTCAGTTACAATAGTAACGTCAATATCGTATTTTAAATATATTTTTGAATTTAAGTTAACCGTTTTTGAGACACCCTGTATAATATTCTTGTTATGGCATACATTTTAGAGACACCTTGTATTTTTTTTTTGGATCATAAAGCTTAAAAAAACTTTTTAAAAGACCTAAGGGTTTTTAGATTCAGAGAAAAATAATCAAAAGTTTTAAATTCCTTTTTTTTATAAATTCATATATGCATATAAATAGTATTTTAAAATTTAAAAATTTAATAAAATGTCGCATTGCCTAACGCAAAACTACTTTTACAGCATCTGCAGAAGTTTTATGACACTACTGTAAATGAAATAATGTGTAAAGTTAAAGTTAAAAAATATTAACATTTAAAAGTAAACGAAACCCTACACATGCGGACCGGGTTGGATATCCCCCTGAGGACGTGGTTTGAAGTTGTGATAAATAACATCGTGGTTCGAAACCCACGTTAAGCTGTAAGTAACATCTGGCTGACATCACCCAGACGCACAATAGGGCGAGCGAAATTAGTGCATGGGTTATCCCGGTCCTATTCTGAGGTCTAAAATCTTATATGATAATTTTTTAGTGATTTTTCGTATGTGTTAATCCGTAAGTAGGCGTGTATATGAACCCCCACACCGTAAACATCAAAAAATCACTTTTTCTTTATATTTTTCTTTATATATTTTTTTAACTGCTAAATTATGTTTTAAGTTGGAAGATTTTTTTTAATTAAATAAGAGTGTTGCCCAGGAAAAAACACACCCAAACATTATTTTTTAAAGCCCAGTATGGGACGCCAATGAGAAAAAGGTAAAATCCTGAATATTGGCGAGTTGTGGCTAGCGTAGTGTAGTGGAAAATGTACCAGCCTCTTACCGCACAGACCCGGGTTCGAATCTCGAAATCGTACATCGGAACTTTTAATCGCTCGTCACATCACAATTTTCAATGGCAAACCACTGTGTAGTATTCTGCCAATCCTAGGTACTAGATATTTAACAATAACGTCCGTGATGGCACTACCGCCTTGTCTAAAAGATAATGCATAAACTGCATGTATTAGTACTTGAAATCCGTTGACGGAACAGGGTAAAAAAATGAGCTAAACATCCAGTAACCCGGCCCTTACGGTACTCTGGTATTTAAGCATCATCCTGCGTAAGATGTCACAAAAAAATATTATCTATGTGTAAACTTTTATACTTTGCTTAGGTAACCGTAAATTAATTAAAATAAATTTTATTAGTTTAAGAATGGGTATTGTAGTAAGACCCTATATAAAAAAAAGAAAACATATTTACTTTTTTACATTTTATTAACTTCTAACAGAATTTTTACATTAAGCCTGGACAAGAAAATTAAAAACTATAATAACGTAGTAAACACGACTAATTCTTCCATAGAAATATTACCTAAAATTTTTATAATAGCAGATGAAGTAGGAGTTTATTCTGATTATGTTCCTTTTTGTTGTCTTGAAGCATAATTTTAATATCCTATGGTCTTTTTGTCGAGGACAAATATCACATCTGTTTCTACTCCTTAAACCGCAGCTAGATTTACATATTGGTGAAAACTGTAACGTTAGAAGGCGCGTGGGGGTCAAATTGACCCAGCCGCGTTTTTTATTGTTTCTTCTTTTTTATTATAGGCACATACCTAACAAGGTTTTTAGAAAGGAAGCTCTTTAGGAACCATCCTAAAAACTTCTTTTTGCCTTCCTTAAAAAAATCTTATTTTTTTTAATTGTAAAAAATCTTAAAGTTATTAAAAATTGGCAAAGCTGGGGGTCATCTGATTGATGTAAAGGTATTTATTTTGTTGGTTACTTTATTTCCGACGAAAACTGCTCAATATGTTTTAAAGAAATTGTTTATGACTAGCTATAATTTTTATTGCATTTAATAGTCTTATGAACTTGCTATTAGTTGTTAAAAAGAAACAAATGTTTACGCAGAAAACCTGTAAAGTTTTAAGTAGTGTTCTTGTGGGTGATACCATATTTTATAACCCACATTATAAGCCTGTAAGGAAGAGATAAAACAAAACGTAAAGAAAATAACGGAAACTACGAGTTAACCAACTCGTGTGCCATTTCCGTAGATATGAAACAAAGTTTTGAAAGAGTAAATTAGATTTTATTACTTATCATGCGAAGTTATAATTTAAATTATAGCGGAAAATGTAGTTTGTGTTTGAATTATAATAGGAAACGTATGTAGCGGAGAATTTCATATTATTCGTACTGTAGCTTTGTAACAAAATTGTTGATAGCATATGAAGATTGTATCTGCTCTGTGTCTAATATCATTAAAAAGGTAAAGTGCAACATAACTATATTTGTGCTGGATATGAGCTTTTACACTGTTACTTAAATTAATTGCAGTAACACATAATAACCTTTTTAATATTAAAAGAATATATATTATTTACTACAAACAACTACTCTAAATTAGGTAAACAGACATTGTTAATACATTATTGGACAAACAAAACCGGACAACCAAAATATTGTTTAACCCTTAAACGAGAACATGAGGTCGCCCATGCCCCCACCGAATATTATTTTAAGCTGGTTTAACACTTATCAAACTTCTTGTCAAATACGTTTGATAAAATATTTAATACAATTTATTTGAAACAGAAGTGTACAATATGAAATTATTTGACAAACTTCTTTAAAGCAAATATCAGGGTAAAAACCAAAAACCACACGAATCACGATAAAATAGGGGTTAAGTAATTGCCTTAGTTGCCCACTATCAATTTTTAAATCATTGGGTTGGTAGTTTTAGAGTTTTGCATCAAATATTTCATGAAAAATAAGACGTGTTCTAATCCTTCAAACAACTTTGACAAGGCGACCTTACATTTCTTGGATATCCAATTTTCTGTTTGACATTATCAAATTTATTCAAGCTGCACTTGGTCCAACTTATTTGAGAAGAAGTTTGATAAGTGTAAAACCAGCTTTAGACATATTTCTTGCAAAACTCGTCTTCTAATCTTGCACACCTATCTTTGTAGCTTAGCTAGTTACTAATACTACAGCAAATTACGTATGCAGTGGAAGTTATTGCCTAAATTATAAGTGTTTGGGGTCGCCTGCGACCGATGTTGATATTTGCGGAAGGAAAAAGATATGTCTTTTAAAAAATAATGTTTAGGTTAAAAGAACCGTAATAAGAATAAATGACTACATGAAGAAAGTATAAAGATTAATGACAATTATAATCAAGATTTGGGTAATAATGAAAGTGAATCATAACCAGAAAAAGAAAAAAAAAGTGTAGGCAGATAAAATAGTGTATAAACCAACTGAAAATAAACAGTGACAATAAAGTATATTTACAACAAAGTGATTTATGGAAGCAGTGATTGCAGAGAGCTCTTAATAGTTTTTTTATTGATTCTGCATGTTTCTGCACCTAAAATGACAATACTTACTGCAAAAACTGACTGGGTAGCTTGAAAAATTAAGCATACATAAAATTGTTACTTATACAACAAAATACAAAATTAGACACAATTTTTAAAAATATAAAAACAGACCGATAAAACAAAATTAAAAGACTTAATGCTTACTGCCCACAAGTGATGCTTTAAAAAATAATTATTAAAATCTAGAAAAAATTTACAAAAATTGATTTTAAAAAAATTATTGGTTAGGTTATAAAACAACTGAAAAAAGAACACAAACATTTCTCGAACTTTATTAGTTTATTACCCATAATTCATCATGGGGTCATATGCGACCCACGCTCTTATTTATGTATAAACAATTTGATGTTATCGTTTGAGGTTAAAATTCAATCCTAAATTACTTCTCGATTTTGTTGAAGCTCCTTGTTTAAAAATAGGTATTTAATACCGGAATTGCAAAAAGTCCCAACTACTAAATAGTATATTCGATTTTCAAATTTCATTTTTTTCTAACATATTTTTTCATATAAATATTTTTCTTTAAAAAACAACACACATTTTAAAAAGGCAATGAAATTTGTGTATCGGCTGTGTCAAGTTATTACTTTAAACTTTCTTAATTTTTTTATTTTTTATAGTACAAAATAAATAAAACTATTAATTTGTTTCGTAGTTTTAAATCAGTAATCAAAATTTGAAAATGATTTTATAGAAACACCCCGTATATCACCATTAAAAAGATTTAATAAATACTTTAACAAATTATATTAGTTTTGGAAATATGGCCACAAAATCTTAAGTTTTTTAATATATTTGAAATAGGGCGTATCACGACCACCATAATTTAATGCAACAATTTGAGCAACATGTTTTAACGGTACATTATAATTAACAGAATAGCAAAAATGTAATGTTTTTAATTATTCACATTATTTAAATTGCTTTTTTTTTAAATTTTGTTATTACTTGTGTAATAAAGATACTAATATAAATAAAAAATATATATAAAGAAAAGATCTGGCTCCAAAATCAAGACACTGGTAATGTAACTTTAAATTTTTTTCAGAGTGTTTTGAAAAATTTAGATTAAAATGCATTCCCTGTATAACACCCAATGATTTTTAAACTTTCTCTACTAAATAATAATCTTGATGATAGGCCACTAAAAGATATTTAAAACCGGTCAAAAAAGGGAAAAGGTAATTAAGATTGAATAAGAACAATATTTGTGTTGTGTTTGAATTTTATTGTTTATTAAAAAAAATTAGTTTTACTATGTGTTGTAGTAGTTGATTTGTTTAATTACCAAAACGGTAATATTTAAATTTAAAACTGTATAAAACACATTTGCTTTAATTATTTGTTTGATAAAACTAATTTATTGTAAAAATCTATCAACTAACACAATAAGGTAAAAGTATAACATAAGAAAACTTTATATAATTTTTTATAAAAACCCAACAACAATATCTACTTTAAATTTTGTTTCTGCAAGTCCCGTTTGTAGCATCTGCAGTAGTTACGGACACTGACGAGAATATAAAATAATTTTTAAAAGTTTGTAAGGTAACGTAAAGAAAATAAAATAGGATTGTTCTTTCTAAAATTGTTTTATCAATGGCGTACTAAAGATATTTTAAAAGAAATCACGACAAACGTTAAACAGAGTTTATTAACTTTTGATACTTAAATAACACTGGTTTGCAAAAACAAACTTTTTATTCCGCTTCAAAATTGATTTTATTAGATTTAATACTTCTAAATACTTAAAAATTTAAATCAAAAAATATGTATTGCGTCTAGTTTCTGGAATATATTTTTCTAACACACATTTGTAGCTTTAAATTTAAATCCTAAATTTATTAAACAAAGATATAAAAGATATAATTCGTCCCAAGATTAAAAATAAATTAAATATTGCGTTAGCTTGTTACTGGTTGCATTTTACTTTGTGGTTTTCTTTTTCTTCATATTTTTGTAGGAATTTTACGGCAAACCAACCAACAAAAATATGCAAACATTGCTTCAAATATTTCTAGTTTTATCGCTTCTTTATTATGTCTTGATTAATCCTTTAACGATGTTCATCTTATACTGAATTTAGATTAGCGGAAAAAAATCAAGATACAGTTTGAACATGAATTTTAAAAGACGTTATTTTATTCTAGATTATTATTAAAAGTTTAAAATTTTTAAACAATTTGTTAGTAGTTTTTATGTTGTTATTTCCAAACAAATTTTTATATCCTTCTTAACCAGCATTTTTGTTGCAAATCACTGTCTTTTATAGGCTTTCGAATTTGCGAGCCTATAATGATACATTGTTTTATATTTATATGTAAGAAAAATAATTTTGGACCTAAATATCTTGTTAGGGGTTGAAGGGATATATATATATATATATATATATATATATATATATATATATATATATATATATATATAAATATATATATATATATATATATATATATATATATATATATATATATATATATATATATATATCATATATATATATATATAAATATATATATATATATATATATATATCCACACTATGCTCAAAAATGGTAAAGGTACAGGGTTGATTAAATTGGGATCAATTGGGCAATTTATGCTTAACAGTATTCTGTTAAATGACAAAATAGTTGGTTTTAAACCTAATAAACTCGTCACCAGCGACTTACACTTTAGATTTATGCGACGTTTTGATTTGAAGAAACAATTATTTTAGTATTTTGTCATAAAAATAACAAACATACATTTTTTTATACGTAGATAACAAAATAAAGCATTTAATTTAAATCAAACAGTCTTTAACAAGTTTGTCGTTACCTGTCATAAAAAGATGCATACTCTATGAGAAACGGAAAATTCACTCAGAAGTTTGGGATAAAAACGTTATTTGTAATTGGGAAGTAGTAAATAATAAGTTTTCGGTTCAAAACGTTGCACAAATATAAAGTATGATATCGTTACAATTATTATAGGTTTATTGGGTTTCAAACCGAGTTTTCCGCTTTAAAAAAAAACAAATTTGATGATGGCGGCTTAAAGATAAAACGTTGGATCTTAAACGTAATAACATCATTTTATAAAACAAAGGAAGTGGTAATAATAATGTTTCGTTTGTTTTAAAACATCTCTTTAAATAAACTAAAAAAAAGACTTGTCCAAAAATTTCGCTTTTCTCGAATATTTTCTAAACGGCAGCAAATTTTAAAGTTTATATGCAATATTTTAAGCATAAAAATGCGCAGGTTTGACCAATTTAAACAACCTTGTATCGCTTACCGTCTCCTGGATCCTACTGGTGCCCCTCGAAATCGTAACACCCTGTATAAGAAACAAATAAAATGTATCTTAAAGAAAATTAAAAAAAAAAACTACAAGAATTAATCAACTTTATTCTTAACCGAATATATATATAAGAATAGAAAACAACGTTTGTGCGGTTTTCAGGCAACAATGTACTTTTTTTCATAATTTATATCATTTCTTTTTACATTTATATTCCTTAAATCTCATTAATTTAATTTGGTCGTATTTGTCAGTGTTATGTATCTTTTTTTCTTTTATTTGCCATAAAAAATGTTAATCAGCATTTTCATTTTTGTTGTCCATGATATTATATTAAAAGCATTAATAATAAAACTTGGAAATGGCCCTTATTAAAAAAGAGAAGAATATAAAATTAATACGTTTTAAATAAATTTCTTTGTGGTTGTGTGTTTAATTTAAAATGAAAAGGAAAAAAACAAATTATTATTATGTGTTAAAAACAGAAACTTGAAGTAAATGATAAAAATAATAAGCTAAATTTATTTTAAAATATACACGTAAATGTGCAAAATAGAAATTCATTATTTTCTTAAGCTTAAAAATAGGTATTTACAACCGTTTTTTTGTTTTTAACTAAATTAGAGCATGCTGTTTTGTCTAGTGTGGTGATAACCGTTTTAATACTTAAAAAAAAACGAAACGTACACGGGAGAAAACAACTTTTTAAATAAGCCAGGTTTTCTTTTCTATTTTTCTTGGTCATATCGAAGTTTTTTTAACTTAATCTACAAAAATAAAAAAATCTTTCTTGCTTTTACAAATGCTTAAAGTACAAAATATGTTTTTTTTTTATTTATAAGTAATAGACTTTTTCATAAAACTGAGCCTTTTGGGTAAAAAAATATTACTTTTTCGCTACTTAATCGTTGACTTTAATCCTCAACGTGTATAACAAACAATGTAAAAGTTTGTTATTTTTGAAGAACCTGCATAATATTAAGTTTAGGTTAAACCATTTCAGAAGTGCCTTTACCTTTTAAGATTTATACTTTAACAGATATTTGAATAAATTAAAAAACAACGATTTACAGAGTGTCACTAAAAGCTCTGGTCCAAAATGCTACCATAAATTTCTTGAACCAAAATAAAAATCTAACGCAATTTACGAAAAATTGATCGTTTGCAAGGTACAGAATGTTAAAGTTTTTGTTTCATTTTGGTAATTATTAAATATTTTATTTATTGTAAGAAATTTTTTCACAAATGTAGCAGACAAAATTTTTCAGAGTAGGAAATCAAAATATGCTAATGTTATTTTATTAAATGTAGAGGGACGCCACTCGCAGTACTTTTGCTTAGGTTTAAAGTGTGTCATATTTTGTTTGCCTTGGTATATTTTAATTTTAATAGAACTTTTAATTATCTTATACTTTTTGCATAAAAATGAATACTTTGATAAATAGTTTCTACAGGCAACCGTTTTTAAGATATTGAAGATAAATTTTTTATTCCATTCAAAAAGTTTCCCCATTGTATTTCCCACCTAGGCCATCTGGTAGTGTCCATTTGTGTACAGACCTTTAAACAAAAACCCGGGTGGCCTAAATAAAAGCGTAAAGAAATGCGAAAATTTTTTTATGTGAAATAATAAGTTTAGTCTAAAATAATATAGAAACGGTTACTCGTAAGATTTTGAAGTATACCTTCTTTGTGCAGAAATATCGAAGAATAACACCATTTCGAACCATAATAAAACTGGAGGGCAAAAGTAAAGCACGCAGTGATCCCCATATCAATAGCAAATATATGAGAAACTTTCAATTTTCCACTAAAAATCCTTCTGCCAATTAAGACGCTATTAGACCCAATAGTCCTAATTAGGTAGAGCTTTAAAAGCGCCTTACTACAGTCATCGAGGCAAGGAGCATATTAAGACACGTATAAAGGTCGGGCCTCACATACCCGCAACGAGCCCGTAGCCGTACGTTTCCCTGGTGAAATGTAGGGGATGCGGTGCATAAAATTTTGTATTTTATTAAACTGCAGTAATATGAGTCAGTTATTCCATGCTTTACATAACACCTGATCGTAAAATAAACCTTTAAAAATAAAGTAACACAGTTTAAAGGTAAGGCACACATAACTACCATTGTACCATTTTAATCAAACGCCGTAGGCTTAATATTACCGCACCGTGCTCGACCACATACCACACACAAAAATAACAATGTATTTATAAGTTTTCCTACATACTTATTATTCACAAGATGTAACAATAACATTAATTTTACATCTTTTAATACTTATTTAATCACTTTTCCTTGTATTGTTTGTTTACAAACAATAACCTTAAATCACTAACTATTTATTTTAATACGTAATGAACTAAAATAAAATATTACGCCTGGCTATACGATGTCTCAGATCGTACAATGCATCACCGTCAAAATTAAAAATTTAAACAAAACGCACCGAGACACGCTGCTACGGTGCGGGTCTTGTGAGGCATCGGTGCGGTTATGAGAGAATTTTACTTATACAACACTTTAAGTTTGGATAAAAGGGAACAGAGTAAGTAGAAAAATCTGGTTTGGCTTGACAAAAATGTTTTTCATAATACCTATTTAGGGCATAAAAAGTGCTTTTGAATTTTATAAATAATTTGCCCCACTTTTCTCTATCACCGTAAAATCGGGCTGGGTGCGGGTATGTGTGGCTCGACCTTAACGCGACGCTGTACGTACTTTGGTAACTTATGAAATTTAAAATATACAGCGCAAATTGACTAGCGACGCGTCTACTTGAAAAGACATTGATTTTTGTGACAGTGACATAGTTTCTCGCGTCGCAGGCTTTTGACGCATCTTAATTTGCGGTTTGCCTAAGTGTACCAAATTTTATCCAAATCGGTTAAAGCATCTTTAAGATATTTTAAAAATATATTTTTTTACTAATTAGGCGTGCAGAAACAAAGCAATTTCAGACATATGTTCTTAAAAACTTTTTTTTATTAGAAGATACAAGAAACTATTCTTTTAAATTTCGTACCGTGGTTAGAAAACTCCCTGTATATATTTTTTGTATGTATAATAAAGATTTTTTACCGTAAATGTGAAGACCACAGGTTCCTTTGATAAACCATATTTACAGAAAGATGCATACTTTGTAAATAAGTCATGTTCACAAAATTGTGACAGCAGGTATACTTTAAACAGAATGATTTTCTTTAGGGACGTTCCTTAAAAACACTTTTTTGCAATTTTTAAAAACTTTAAATGCACATACTTATAAGTGTCCTTATAAGTATGTTTTTTGAATGAGCCTTATGGGACTAAATTTTGAGATATAAGCTTATAAAATTTGCATATTTAACATGTAAGTCCTATTCTGACGGACGTTTTAGGACACGTTTAATTAAATATCATACTTACTTTTATTATAGTTTTTACCAACCACTGAAAATTAATAACTGACCGCCAAACGTTTTTCTTTAAAAAACACATATGAGCGGTACTCGTATACGAGATATCTCAAAAAATGTGAATTTTGCTCAAAAGGAAAGTACTATTATTTTTACAATATCAGAATTTTTATATAAGCTAAATGTTTTTAATTAAACATAATGTTTAAATATACAAACTTGTTTATTTAAAAACTTTTTTTTTTAATTTTTTCTGCCATAACGAGAATTTCTGTGATTATTTCCTGTTTTGACAGTTCTTAAGGTTCTTTTACACTTTACATATCAAAATAAGTATGCACCATATACAAACCTAAATTTTCACCATTAGTACATTAAAAAAAAAAAAAAAAAAAAAAACATTTTGTTATAAGTATACAAGTTTGCATATTTAAAAAATATTTTAATTCCAAACATCTTTTACTAATTTTTATTATTGTCAAAATTAACGGAGCAATTTTTCTACACAAAGCTCAAATTTTTCGAGTTACCTCTTATACCACTAAAAAATAGTAATATTCGATGATTGCATCCGCTGTCAATTCAATATTTTAAATTTTAGTTATTTTAGCATCAGACATCACTTTTTACAGCTTTAATAATTTTATTATTTTTTTTACAAATCTGCCATTCTTTAATCACAAAGTCATTATTTTTAACTATCTAAAAGTAAATATAACCCCAAAAACTTTTCAATAGGAGGAGAAAAAATTTATAACTAATGTGTCGATGCATCTTAGAGACTTTAAATATCGCAATGCTCCTTGGGAAAGTCTTTAAAGAATAACAACATGCCTATTAAAGTTTTTGAACAAGATTTATTAGAAGCAGAAATATTTTAAAACAAAGAGTAAAATAAATCTGCTTTAAATTAAAAAAAACCGCCGCAGAAAAGATTAACCTGCGGTCGTATTACGTCCCTTTTACGTCCTGATGCATAGCCTTTCGAGATTGGCCCATTGATTACTGCTCAAAGAATCTGCCTCCCAAATCAAAGTAATCATGCTTCGGGAGATTGGGCTCATTAACTTATCTAGGGAAACGGGAATCAAACCATTCATTTATTAGAAGTAAAAAGTCAGTAGCGTGAATGGATTTTATTGTAATATTTTTAACCAACTTTAAAAAGAAGGAGGTTATTAATTTACCTTTGGGTAGTTTTTTTTTGTTTATTTTTTAGTTTTTTTTATTTAAAAGAGTGCACTTCCGCAGTGGTCTTATAAAAAACTAAGTAAGTTCAGGGAAAGGTACTATCTATTGTTTTTTTTCGAACGTTGCTTATGCGGCAAAGCTACCTCTAGACTGGTGTAACATCAGAGATGCATTTAGAATCGACAACCCTGGAGTAAAAAATTTACCCTTTTCACCAAACTAAAGAGAAACTACAGTGGAAAGCACAGGGGTGTGTAATTTTATTGATTGAAATTGGGGTGGTCATGGTTAGTTTTGGTTAGTTCTGGTTAGTTAGTTATTTTTTTTAATTCGTTAGTCGTATTAAGAAATAAGAAAAAAAAGCAGCAAAAACCAGAACTTACCTCATGTAACAGTTTTGCATGACCATCTGTAACATTTCAAACCAATCAAATTACACCACAAAAATCAAACTTCAAAAAAATAAATAAAACTTACTTAAAAATTAAATCCGCTTAACTATTAAATGTTGGTAACTAAATAGGCAAAACGCTTTTTGTACTTTTATTACCATATGGTATTACTCGACTTTTTTTTTTAATTTATTATTTTTAACTGTACGTAAGTTCTATTTATGTTTTTAGTGGGTTTAATTTTTTTTACAGTGTTTATATTCTTTATCTTTATAAATGCTTAATTATACATTTAATAAATAATTTTGTGTTTTTAAATAGTTTTGATTTTTGTCGTCAACTATTAAAAGTTAAAATATTATTATACAGGGTATCCGGAAATATGTGGGCAATTTCTTGAATTCTTATAGAACACATAAAAATAAAAAGACATAATCTTGGTACAATAAAATATTTTTTTAATATGACAGATATTGCCAAGGACTTCCTAAAATGGTACCCTTTTGGATCATTTTTGTAAAAAATTGAAAATTGTAAATTTTGAAACTGAGACCCCTACATAAAGTAACCACACGTCCCGATTTGCGGGACAGTCCTGCTTTAAAAGGACTGTTCCGCTTCCCGCCGATTTTTGAAAATGTCTCGATTTTGGTGAAAGTGGGTTACACAAAGAAAAGAAACGATTTTTGCAGAAGTAAGGAGCTTTTTTAGTACCGTTTAAAAAATTTGGAAGATGAAAAATAATCATCAATGGTCAATTTATTTTATTTATCGTTTTCCATTAAAACTTTTTAAAGAAAAAAACCTTACTATTTTCCTTTTAAACAAATAAAGGTGGAGATAAAATTTCCATCTTATTTAATTTTTCCCATTTGTCCCAATTTCTATGATTCAAGATATGGTCACTTTACCCTTACATGTTTTTGAATGTTTTAGAATACCAGGCAGTTCTACTTAAAAAAATCTGTAATTATTGGCGATTTTAACTACCGATGGGGGCGCTGCTAAAAGTTTACAAAGTCGAAAGAAGCAGGTAAATGCGGGTAGCATTTTTCATCCTGGTTTCATCCTAGATTTTTCAATCCTGGTAGCATTTTTGATCCTGTTACGGATTTTGGGTATTAAAATGGTTTAAAATACTATTCAAGTTGCAATACAGCCGTGAATTTTGTATAGACTTATACGTATTAAGTGTGTTAAAACTCGATTTGTGAGTTTGAGTAGTGTCCTTGAGGGTTTAACAAACTTTTTGTTAGTGGTGATTAGTGAAGAAAGCCTAATGAAATTTTTTTTGGAATGTGTGAACACACGTCTTTTTATTTTAGATGTTAATGGCTCATCTAATGACCATAATAAACGTTTTATTATAAGTGAAAAAAGACTTTTGATAAAAATAATAGCAAAACACAGAGCTATTTACGAGCAGGGCCTAAAAACGCGTGTTAAACATAACGAAGTTAATAAATAATATTATATTTATAACCATTTCAATGGTTATAGATGTCCGATCACCTGTTTTCTTAGGCTTCGCCGTTGACCACCAGAGGTCTCATTGATCTTTAAAATTACCAATAGTTATTTAACATACAAGGGAAAAAAAGTTCTTAGTAAAATTTTTTGTATTGTCCCTAAAATCTTAAATTTTTACCGTATGTAATAGACTATTTTTTTCTGTGACAAAACGGCGACAACCTTATGTTGAAAACACATAATATATTTAAAAAATAATAAAGTTAGAAATTAAAAATAAAAAATTTAAAGTTTGAAACTGGGCGCTGCTTTATGTAAAACGACAATAAAATTAGACCTTTTGTTTCTATGAAAACCTAAAAAAAAATTAAAATATCTGTCAATGTAATTTTGTGATTTGACGAATTTAAATTAAAAATTCGAAACCAAAAATGATTTTTTGCTATTTATTTTAAATATTATAAAAATAAAAAATGTCTGTTTGGACTGTTAATATTAAGAAAATGTAAGTTCTGTATAATAAAATTTTCTAAAATTATATATCTTTCTTTCATTACATGTATGTATGCCCGGAAAAAAGTACCCACTCTACCCACGGTAAAAAAGTATTTTTATTAAAAGTCACATTTTTGTACTTTGTAACAGGGATAAAATTAATTTTTGTTTCCATGGCGGAAAAAATTATTTTTATTTTTTTAAGCATAATAATAAAATAATATATTATATTAGATAAAAATTTTGTAAATAAAATAAATAAATTTATTATTTGTGTGAGAAAACTTAATTTATCTTAGACTAAATCTGAGGCGCTTTTTAAAAAGGTAAACAAATGAAATTTTGATGGATTTACCAAAGGACTCTTATTCCCTAATAGGTAATTTATCCGACTTAATGCGCTGTTTATTTAAATAGTACAAAATAAATATAAAAGTTTCTTTTATCTAGTTAAATACAATTTAAAATCTATGACGGTAGAAGTGATAAGGGTAATTTCAGTTCTATTCCCTTTGGAAAAGTAACGTTAGGTTTTAATATGTCTAGACGGATAATTTAAAGTAAAATAAATGGCTGTACATAAGCTGAAGATGAAAGCAGAGCGGCGTTTTAAATTATGCTGCAAAATTATTAAATTGCAATGAAATATATTGTTGAATAAAGTATTGTTATTCTACATGTATTAATCCCTGGAATATACGACCGTATTCCGGGGCCTGCAAATTTAGTTTCCGGCTGCAAATTTTTTTTTTCATTGATATTATTGAAACTTAGTAGGGTTTCTTTTGTACGGAAAGGTGATTCTCGTGCGTATTATGTCAAGCTTTGGTTACTTTTGGTTTTACCGAAAATGACTGAAAACTGCAAATTTTAAATGGGACACCCTGTATATTTTTTGGTTTTGGACTTTTAGATCAGTTAATGTCCAAATATACTATTTTTTCACAACATTTATTTATATCCACATTCTCTACAAGCTTATGGAAAAATTAAACTGTTAATTTTCTTTTAACTGAGGGCTTTTGTATTTTAGTATGTAGAGTAGGGTAAAGTAAAATATTTTTTACTTAGCCTGAGGGTAAAATTTGCAACTTAATAAATAAAAAAAAATGTTATTACTTAGCATCTTGAGGTGGCCCATTAATTTTAAAAATTAATAAAATGTAAAAAATTTTTACCTGCAATATTTTTTGTTTTCTAATATTTGAAAACATCTTTTCCTAACAATTTAAAAATTATGGGTTAAAAAAATTACAAGTATTTTTGTAATTAAAAATAACAAGCTTAAACCACGAGAGTAAAACTTGATTTTAAAATAGTCATATTTATTCATTGCCAGATGTTTTCAAATGGTAAAAAAACAAAAAAATGTTTGAGGTTAAAAATTTTTACCGAATATAATTTTTTAAAATTGGTGGGAATTCTAATAATAACGAAGATTCCCTGCGATTGCAACGAGATCTTAAGACCTTATGTCCACCGGAAAAGACTGAGCTTATTTTTGTAAGGAAAACGTACATACAGGGTGGCCCACCATATTCGACACGGTCTGCTGCTAAATACCCATAGTTTAAAAAAGAGGTAAATAAGGGAACATATAGAGGTCGGATAAGTGCCACAGTATAAAATTATTTTATTCCATACAGGATGTTTTAAAATATGTGACGTATCAAAGTTATATTTTTTTAAATGGAACACTCTAAAAGGCACCAACCTTATGTTGAAAACACATATTATATAAAAAAAATAAAGTTAGAAAATTAATATTAAAAAATGTGAAATTATAAACTGGGCCGCTTAAAGGTATATTTTTTAAATGGAATACCCTGTATATTATAACGATTTCAGATTCTTCATAAAAAATAACTTAAGTTTTTAAACAGCACTAAGTGTCTAGCTTAGTTCATTTTTTTAATATTTGATTTTTTTTAAATGCAGAGGTGCAAATAAATTAATTTTATTTTGACGCAATAAACTGTTTAAAACTTTAAAATTTGTTACAAGATTAGGAAAAGTTTGACATGTCATACGTAGGTGATATTGGGATTAAATATTGTACAGGGTAATTAAAAAATATTTTAAACTTTTCATAAAATCAAATAGCAATATCTCTCCCTTTTTAAATAAAGCACATTTTTTTTAAACCACATAATGACAAATAAAAATTTATTTTAAATGCTATATAGTAGTTATGGTTAACCTTTTTGCATGAACGAGCCATATTTTAACAAAAATGTAAAATGATGTCGTTGACGTGCCATAATTAGTTATTTTAAGAGAAAACATGTTTGAAGAGCAAAAAAGGGGGTCACTCTTCATATTTTTTTAACTTTTTACTTCTACTCTATAAAGAAGAAAACAAAAAATTTTTCAACATGCTCGCGTGCCGAAATTTTTACCTTGCGTACCAACTGAGTTCGCCATACCTGGTGTAAAGGCTGTCTAAACCTATCTTTGATACTTTTTTAGTAAATTCGATTTAAACAGATTATTATTAGATTAGATTTATTTCAAATGTTTATTTAAATTTAAGTATGCTGTGATATAGCTATGTCTGTTTACCAAGCCATTATTGTAGAATGTAGATTTGTCTAAAAAAGCACAAAATTGGAAGATTTTCTATTATCTTCCACTATTTATTAAATCCACACACAAAATTTAATTAGTAGCTTATAATGCTTCTTCAGATAATACTTTTTTAGCTGAATGTGGTAATGATAAAACTTGTGTTTTTAAACAATCTTACTAATGCCTCCCATCAGTTATAAAGACATTCTGTGACCTTAAACTCGTCTCTTTCATTATCCATAATTAATTTGTCAAATTTTTTAAAGCAATTAATAATTTTTGCTAAATTTTTTTAGAAATAACTTTTGGCTTAGTTAAGCCATTATGTTTACATTTTACCAGTATTATGAAAATATCATCTTGTTATTGTAAAAAAAAGGGTTTCATTAAAAATCACTGAAATTTCTTTTAAAGTGACCAAAATACAAGTAATTAATAAATGGTAGTCAATATCTCCCTGAAAAAAAAATAATGGCTGCCATATCACAGCCAATTTTAACTTAAAAAATTCAGGTTGTTCCATATAAAATAGAAGAGATTGCTATTCGATTTTATAAAAAAATTAAAATATTTTTTGATTACCCTGTACAATATTTAATTTTGACATAACTTACGTATGATAAGGCAGACTTATCCAAATCTTGTAACAAGTTTAATTTATATTTATAGTGTTAAAAAAATTAATTTAATTGCAACTCCGTATCGAAAAAAAAATCAAATATCACAAAAATGACTAAAATAAGACACTTGCTATTAACAAACTTGAGTTATTTTTTATGCAGAATCTAAAACCGTCATAAAATATATAGTGTTTTATTTAAAAAATATAACTTTGATACGTCACACTTTTTCAGACACCCTGTATAGACAAAAATAATTTTATAGTGTGGCCTGATCCGACCTCTATATGCTTCCTTATTCACTTTTTTTTAAACCCTATGGTTATCTAGGTACAGACCGTGTAGAATATGGTGGGCCACCCTGTATGTGGGCCTTAAAAGCCTTTTAAGCAGTAAGCCATTTATTACTTACCTGCCTTAACAAAAAAAAACGTGCTTAATTTTTGCATATACCCTTTATGTTTTTATCCTTAAAGCAAAATCAACATCTGTTTGGAATCATGCTTTAATTTTTATATAAAATACATTTTGGCCAGGGTGGCCATTTAAAAACGAAACAGAGCTAATTTGAGGCACTTCAGGTCATATAAAACTAAACGCTTAAAATACATTTTTGATTTTAGGGGGACTTTTGCCACTCCACTCCCTAAACTGCATCCCTCTAGCAGGATTAAGACTTACCCCCAAAATCCTAAAGAGAAAGAAAGATCGGGTGATACTTATTTTTAAGGTCTTTCAACCTCGATTTTAACTGACAAGTTTTAAGTATCTGCTATTAATTTGGTTGATATGACAGCTTGTCAAAATTGGGCTTTTAATTTTTTAATTTATAATATTAAATTACCCGTTAAAGCAGGCTCGTTTAAACTAAAGGGATATCATAAGGGTAAAACAATCTTAAAAATGAGATAATAATTAATCGTTCTGGCAAGGGTTTGATTTACCCCTAAAACTTAAGGGTAAACCACATTATTTAATTGATATCTCATTTTGAAGAGCATTTAACCCTTATCATGTTCTCTTAGTTTTAGTAGCTTGCTTTAGGGAAAAATTTATTATACATTAAAAAGAAAATTAAAACCCAATTTCTGACAAGCTGTCAGAGACACCCAACTTGGCAGTTGTAATCAGGGTCGCAAGACCTCTAAAATGAAGTATTACCCGACCCCTCTTACTATTTAAATTTTGGGGTGTCTCTAACCCCTGGTAAAATGTTGCAATTCAGAGAGTAAAAGTGGTAAAAATTAGCTCTTTCGCGGCCATCTTCTGCTAAAATTAGCTCTATTTTATTTTCAAATAGCCAAACTGTAGCAACAAATAAAGGTCTGACCACACATAACCTCAACGATCCCGCAGCCGTACGTCTCGCTGGTGAAACGTAGGGGTATGTGGTGCAAAAGTTTTGTATTTAATAGAATTTCAGTAATGAATTTCTTATAGTACGCTTTAAATTACACCTGATCGGTTAATAAACATTTACAAATGAGGTACCACAGTTTTACCCATGCTACACTTAAAGTTTGGATACAAAGGAACAGAGATAGGTAGGAAATTTTGTTTTATTTAAAAAAATATTCAAAGATTTAAGTCTCGTGTCAAAAAATTGCCTATTACCTCGCTTAAGCCACCCACGGTACGTTAGTATTTAGGCTTTAAGCCTTCGTGGTTTGTCCAAAGATAAAAAAAGGAGATGTACAAACAATATCCTTAGCTTGACAACAATGATTTTTATATTTTTGAGGGCTTTTAAAATTTTTGAATTAATCTGTCCCAATTTTCTTTATTATATGTGTGGCCAGAACTTCATAATAAGTTTTTTTTAATTATACCTTACAACTCAAGAGGTCTTATATTATTTCATTTAAAGTAATTGTAATACAAGAATAATTCCTAACGGGAACATTTAACTAGATGCAATTTAAACATTGTATATTATGTACTAATAAAGTTTCCTAAATTTTTTATTTTATTTGTATTTTCATTTTAGAATTAGCTCATAACAAAAAAAAGAACAAACATTTATTTTCAATTCTTTGGCCGTTCTGTAGATGCACGATATCCAGAAATATTTGTAAATTATTTACCATAATCACCAGCCTAACATAAGAAGTAAAAAATGTTAAATTCCCCAGCACATAAGTCTTTATGTCGAAGTCAGAAAATCGGTCCATCGTCATTTTTTATTCAACCGCAGGTCCTATTCTAACGACGTGGAAAGTTCACAGTGGGGGCAATTTTCCTGTTTTATAAAAAGATCAATCTGTTAGCGGCGGACATTTAATACCTCAGTCAGTGGCAGGGTTTATTTCCAGCTGTAATTGACTTTTTAAAGATTTTTAGACAGAAACCACATTACTGATTAAATAGGGGATGTGTCTGGAAAATACCAGACAAATTTAAGAAATAAATATATTTTTTAGAATTAAATATACAGACTGTCCACGGATGGGGTTAACAAAAGGACAAATGAACCAAAATCCTAATTTTCTGCAAAAAGTCAATTTTTTGGCTTCACGAAGAGAAAATTTATACTTTTGTATTTTTAACTTATTTTTATTTGATGGATGGTTTTCGCGTAGATAAACAAAAACCATTTATCGTTATGGTCAAATCCCCATCTAATTAAAAAATAGGTATCGAAGGTAATTTTTCACTGTAGAATATAATATTAGAGAATTATTGGACAGTGACATAAGGCCAGGCACTAATTATACCGTCCTTATTTTGACACCTGAGCTTGCGCAGATGCATGGTAGGATAAGGAAAAATTATGGTTGCCTGGCTTTATTTGTCGGTTTTAGGTCGTGCCTTATTTTGGTCTTATTTTAACTTTGGAACTGTTCGTCTGACCGAACGGCTGCCGACGACAAAATCGAAAACAAAATCCTACAACACAAAACAATAAAGAAAATGTACTAAAATTTTTCCCTTTTTTTTTTGTGGTTAATGGTACTGTCAACATGATTTGCAATAACTCTAAATTATGGGTACAAGCACTATTTAAATATGGCCGATATTAATAATTCCTGAGCTTAATAAGGCTACTTGCAATAATTCTCTATTATCCATAAGAAATAACCGTGCGTGCCGAGAAATGGTTTCTATTTATTTACGCAAAAACTGTACATTAAATAAAAAGAAGTCAAGAGATCAAATTTTTTCCAAACCTAATGGAAATTTTAAAAATAATTTTTATTTTAAAAAACGCAGTTACGTACCATTTTTTAATTAAAAATACCTAACTTAAACCTCTTACGGACGACTCTATTAAAAAAAAAAATTCTTGTATGCTAAAACATGTCTTTTGATGCATAGAAGGCGTTTTCAAATGTTTTTTTTTCAAAATATCTAAATTGGTATTTCTGTTTAACACATTTTTAAAAAATTTAACACCCCGTAGTTCAAAAAACTAAGACATTTAGAATGTATTTTATGTGAAGTTTTTTTATATTTTTTATTGTAGAATTAGCCCCTAAAGTTTGTCGAAAAAATTGTAAAACACCCTGTATAATTTTTAAAAAATGTTTACCTCAATTTAAAAATAGAGAATCTGCCTCGTGTTCTTATTGTTTGATTAGTTAGAAATTGTAACTCCAAACATAATAAATTATTCCAGACACTAATAAAAATTCAAAGCACTGTACACTTTATAAAATAAGGCACGAATTTTTTGCGATTCTAAATAAGTTTTCTCCAATAACTTATGGAAGGAAACCCGTGAAGCAATAATCAATAAACCAATCTCAAAGAGTCATGTATTACGGCATAAAAAGGGACCATAAGATCGCAGGTTAATCTTTGCGGCGTCCGGATTTTTCGAGGTTTTACCAGATTTTCATTTCTGCTTTAAAAGATAATTGAGTTTGAGCTGATTGGTTTGGGAAAAAGTTTTTAATGAGCAACCGTTTGATTGTAAAGGGTCTTACTCAAAAGAGTTTAAAGATAATAGAACCATACATTTATTAATAGACTTAAATACAGTATTTTTAATGTAATAAGGTTGTAACAAAAACGACTGATTAAGCGGTTTTAATATTATAGTCATCTAGATAATAAGAATATATTTTTTAATGCCAAAAAAAACTCGTTTAACGAATACTTCATCGGGTCATGCATATTTGTAATAGGTTTTAAAAAATGTTTTTCAAAGATCAACAGTTTTACGCATACATAAAATTGCTTTTGTCTAAAATTGAACTACTATTTTTAAAAGTAGAAAATTGTCCACATTTCTGTCGTGATATAAAATTTCGCTGCAAAACAAAATCTATTTTTAGTTCCAACTTTGTAAGTAATGAAATTCTCTGCATTTTCAAATATTTTTTTATAGGAGAATTTTTTTCCTTTTAAATTTAAGTCCTGATATCTATACAGGTTAAGCTTAATAACATAACACATAGTCAATGTAAGGAAAAGAGACAATCTAACTAAATCCCGGTATGTATGTAAACATGCGATACTAATAATGCTTGTTTTGTTATTCTATTACTTGCCAATATACCAAAACTACTTGCTTAAGCAGTATTCTGGGCACTTTATGTTGAAAAATTACACATGATAAAACCATGATAAATGACGTTTTAAACCAATAAAGTACTTTTTTTTATTGTGGTAACTAAGGTTACTGACTGTTTACACACTGTAACACCACACACCAGTGTAATACATTTTTTGATCAGGTGTTTTTCTTAATAGTCCGGTCAATTTAGACATCGACCCTTGCAAAAACCAGGAAAGCTGAAAATATGCATAGATGTTAGGTAGACCATTGTTATGTAACTGTAAAAATTCCCCATTGATCCCATTGTTGCTAAAAAATTTATTAAAGGTCAAAGTTTACAAAAATGTATTTTGAATTTTTAAGCAAAACGGTAAGTTTTACGAGAAAATATAATACAAAGAAAAATTGTAGATCATGCAATTATCTTTAAAAATTGTTTTTATATTTTTTTGCAACATTAACCACTTTTGAGAAATAACGATTACAAAATTTTCTTATGCTGTATTATCCATAATAAGCATGACTAATCCGCCTATGACATCACTGGGCTTGTAATATAAGTAAAACTATTAGTCTGCATGAAGCTAACATGTTTTTACAAAAACGAGTCACTAACTTTCATAGCAACCCATACGTTTTCAAGTATAGCTTAAACGCTATTTATTTATTTTTTAATAAAAATTATAAGTTTTCTTAGTTTGTCAAAAGTAACAGAGCAACCTTTATCACCCTATAAACCATGTGGTTTGGGATCGAGAAGATACATTCAGCAACATCATAAATTAATATGTTCACTATATAGGCAGAGTAACTGTCGTATTTGATGGTTATATAGATTGTACGAAAAATATTAAAGCCGTCAAACAACGCAACGTCGCCGTATGGCAAAAACATCGGCATCTTCTGTTATTGTCTTTAAACAATTTATGAAAGTTTCAACTAGCCAACAACAATTTTTGTTAAACATTCATAATAAGTCTCGGGTAATTACAATGCTAATGAAAATTAACCGCTGAACATATTCCAGTCAAGCAGGCTGACAATGATGCTAATGTCCCTACTCATTATAGAAACTGCAATTAATCAGTTTAATCCAACTGATATGAATGTTCGTTGTTGGTAAAGATGTTGATCTATTACTGTTATTTACCACGAACTCCAATTGATTTTTTTTATTTTTAAAACTCGGTCAACAACTATCTCCAATATTTTCAAATACAAGTTTATCAGATTACCCCAAATAAAAATCATATACTATTTTTACATGATATAACTGGCCTTGATACACCAATGCTTCGAAGGTAAAACAACAGTTTTAAAATTGTTCGAAAAAGAAAATTTTATTTCTTGTGCAGAAGTTTTTGAACATAATAGTTCTTCACCAGAAACTCTAATCTCCAACGGAATTTGCTTTTATCTATCTGTATATGGAGCTCCAAAAATACTTAACTAGACAAATTACGTCACTTGTCTCTTCCAAAACAAGCACGTAATAAAAAAGGTGTGCAATAAGCTTGCCTTTCTCCAATCGTGGCTTCTGCTTACCAACATTTTTATCGTGTATATTACTAGGTTTATGTGTGGCTGGGTCTACTAAACCCAGGAGAATAAGGTTGAAAGTATGTCAATAATGTATTGGAACCAATCCACATTTTTCTTCCACATGCGCCAGAAAACCTCCTTAATTTTTTTTTTTGCAACTGCAAAAGGGATCTAACTTGAAATGCGGATGCAAAAATGCAGTCCAATTTTGTTCACTAGCGTGCACCACTTGTCAAGGCCAGTCATTTTCAAATGTTGATTCTTAAATAGAGTAACTCAGGAAAATGAGGAAAAAGAAGAAATAGACAAAGAAGAAGATGAAGGGAAAGAAGAATAAATACATAATGACGATAATGGTGAATAGGATCTATTTAAAACTAGACATCCTTAAAATTTTACTGGAATAGACCGTGAATAAGGCCTATAAAGAAAACCAGATTAAAAAAGCGCGCAACCTCATAGGTGGCCTGGAAATATGTACAGGGTGTCGCCTTTTCGTTGAACTAAAAGAGATAGAACAAATCTGATTGCGCGATCTCGATTTCAATTTTTAAACAAATTCAATGGTAAAAGCAAACCATGGCTAAGTTGATTCGTTTTAAAGATACAGGGTGTTTTTAATTTTTTTCAATTTGGCCAGGCATTTGTCACTCGTTTTATGAAAGTTAATGATGAAAGCAAATTCTGGCCAACTTGATTCATTTTGAGATACAGAGTGTTTTTCAAATTTTGTTAATTTGTCCAGGCACCTGTAACTCGCTTGATATAGAAGATAGAGAAAAAATATAAAAGAAATGACTTAGGGATTTTTACGTAAAATTCAGTGGCGTACCTACATTTTTTCCATTGACTATAATTTTAAAGTTATAACACAAAGTTCGGTTTTTAAAATGAAACACCCTGTATATTTTATCACCAATAGGAAGGTCTCCTTGAGAGCTATAACAAATATCCATTTAATACATCTATTTTTAATAGTTTCGGAAATATGGTCATCATCAGGATTTTTTTAACGAAACACCCTTTATGTTATATTACCGTTCCAAAGATATTTCCAAGAGATTTAAAAACATTTCACATTTGATATACTTTTCTTTTATAGTTTTGGAAATATAAATCCAAAAAATAGTAGATATACGCAGTAGGATTTGGATGCTCATATTTCCGAAACTGTGGGAGAAAATTATTTTAAATGTGGTAAATTTTTAAATGTCTTTTTAATAGTAGTAAAAGATACAAGGTGTTTTATTTAAAAAATGCTATTTTATCATCGAATTCCAGACCGAGGCTATATTTCCAAAACTATTACAAATTAAATATATTAAATGTGGTATTTTTGGTGATAACATATAAAGGGTGTTCCATTAAAAAACAACTTTGTGTTATAACTTTAAAATAAAAGTAAATAAAAAATGTAGGTACGCCAATAAATTCTACGTAAAAATCCCTAAGATATTTCTTTTACATTTTTTCTCTATCTCCTATATCAAGCGAGTTACAGGTGCCTGGACAAATTAACAAAATTGGAAAAACACTCTGTATCTCCAAAATGAATCAAGTTGGCCAGAATTTGCTTTTATCATTAAATTTGTTTCAAAAATTAAAATCAAGTTTGCGCAATCAGATTCGTTCTATCTCGTTTAGTTTTTGCTATACCCTGCAAGGTCAACGAAAAGGTGTCAGCCTGTACATACATATTATGAACAATACAGCATAAAAAATTGTAATTGTTTTTTTTCATAAATGGTTAGTATTATGAAAAAAGTATTGGTACAATTTTTGTAGATAATTGCATGGCCTACAATTTTGTTTAATATATTTTTATCGTATATACAGGGTGTCCTAACTCTATTTATATTCCAAATAACTTCGCACCTGCACAAGATACAAAAAAAACTTAAATTAGAAAATGTTTACTTGGATACACTCTTTTTAGTGAGAGTTCTAGTTATTATACAAGGTGTGTCAAAAGAATGATTTTTAAATGCATGTAGATTTTTTAAATAGAACACCCTATATATTTTAACCAATTTTGACTTTGTATAAAATTCTACATTAAAAATATATAACACACTATACGTCAATTAGTGCTGGTTATTGAGATATCAGCATTATGTCGATATCCTCAGCAACAATTAAAACAGAAGAAATAAAGTAATGTTTTGGTTTGAAAATATTATTAAATAATTCTGTCACTGTCAAAGTGACAAATAATATAATAACAAGTAATTAAATACCTTTCATTGTAAGAACTACTAACAGGTATGTCCGAAATTTAGTTTATTTTGGACACCTGTTTACTAAATTGGATTAAAAACAACATTACGTCAATTATGGCGGGTTTTTAAGTTAGGTTAGTAAGTATGTATCTAAAATAAACTAAATAGCTGACTTACTTTTTAGTAGTTTTTACAATGTAAGGTAATTAATTGCAAGTTATTATATTTATGTTTTGTCACTTTGACAGTGACAGAGTTATTTAAAAATAATTAGAACCAAAATATTATGTTTTTTCTTCACATTTAGTCTTCAATAAGTAATATATTAACATACTGCTGATATCTCAAAAAACAGCAATAATTGACCTATCGTGTGTTATATATTTTTGATGCAGAATTATTTATTAAGTTAAAATTTGTTAAAATATATAGGGTGTTCTAGTAAAAAAAAACAACTCGGCAATAAAAATTATGTTTTTAAGACACCTTCTATAGTAACTAGTTCTGCCAGGAAAAAAGTGTATTTAAATAAACATTTTTTATTTAAAGGTTTTTTTTAATCTTGTACAAGGGCAAAGTAATTTGCTGTATAAATAGAGTTGAGACCCTGTATACCCGTTTTGCTCAGAAAAATATAAAAAACCCATTTTTGCAACATTTGACCTTAAATAAAATTTTTAGAAATAATGGGACTTTCTACAATTTCATAACAATGGTGCTTCTATGCTTCTATGGTGGTGTTCCTAACACTTATGCACATTTTTAGCTTACTGGGAATTTTTGCAAGGGTACCCCTATTTTTACAGCTAAACTGACCGGGGCATAATATAAAGTGCCAAGAGTATAGTAACGGCACACTGTTGTCAAACTTTTGTATTAGATTTTTGTTTTTATTTTACCAAATTTATGTATTGTATTGAATAACGAACGAGGGGTTTTAATTTTAAAATAAGGAATTAGGATGAAGTAGGATTTTGCAAATTTTACTCGACGCCTGAAAAAAACATTAAAAAAATGACGGGTAATTCTAGTTTTCCATGACTACTTGACTTAAAACTAGGCAATTCAATTTTCTCACAGTTTTTCATATTAAAATTTAAAAAATTTGGAGGATCTTTAAACGTAAAAAATTATAAAGAAAACCACTATTCAGAGACGTCCGATATTGTTTTTGTACACATATATTATACATTAGTTTTTATATTTATACATTAGACATCTTTTTTATGATCAACAAAAGAAAAATTTAGCTGAATATAATATTTCTTAATTACCTAAATATTTATGTTTCTTCCTTATGCCAGCATATCTCATTATTTCATTATTATCGTAGTAATTTTCCTAACTATCCAAAGCGAGATAATGGAAAAGCGATATCCCAATACATGATAATAGTTTCCATCATAACAATTCTGGCGTAAATTATTATCAGGAAAATGGGTTTTGAAGGAATAAAGGGCATATTTAACAAACCATTTTTTTTACAGTTTTCTTATGTTTACGGTTGATTTTAATTATTTTCTCTTTAATTAATTTTTTTTCACATAGACAATGTTTTTCTAGTTATAGGTAATTTTTTTTTGTAACAATTTTTTGATATGTAATTAGAGCCTTTTAGCTTTTATTGGGCTAAACTCAAAAATAATATTATGGTCTGGGAGGTAGCAACGTCGAAAAACAAACATTTTAGGTTGGCTGATTTTGTGATGTTGTTCTCTTTCCTCTTTTGAGTAGATCCTTTATAATATCCCAAAACTGTAAATTTTTTAATTTTAATTTAATTTTTTTCTTTACAATGGTGACAGACCTGCTACCAAAACGTCAATTTTTACTTTTTCGAGTTACTTATTTTTTTATTTTTTTTGTTTTTTTTGGTGTTTTTTCTTTGTTTAAGAAAAGCGATCAGATTTGGCGTGTACCCAAAGAAATAACATCAACCATTTATTACTTGTTATTCGTTACAAGACAACGGAACAATAGGGGAATATAAAACGCAAAAAAAAAATGTGTCTTGTATGTCAAAATACGAAAATAGTCATAATAAATCTAGGCCATTGATTATATACAAAAAAAGGAAAAAGAGAACTACAACGTTTAAGGAGTTTTAATATTTTATATGGTCAATGGACCCCCAAGTATTAAAAACCGCGAAGTTCTACCATTTAGAGGGGTGCGTTTTTGAGAACAGGGTAAAAACAGCCTTTTTCCAGGTAGTAGTCAACAGAAAAGTCGGGGAAATTAAATTCTTTATCAAATAACTTTGGCAAAAAAAAACGAATCAGGGTTTTTATTTTTTTTTTTTTTTGTATTTTGCCCTATAACCTTTTTCTGTGGGGGTTTAGGTATAGGCGTTGGTTTATAAAAAAAACTTTTATACTTTCTTTACATAATAACGCTAGGTAGAAGTCTTTAGAGTTTATAGTATTCAAAAACGATTTTTAAAGTTTGCCACTCACATCATTTTTCGGCAATTTTACCTATTTCTCCGCAAACAATTTTCTGTAACCCTTTTCTACGCAGTTTTAGGTATAGGTAATAGGATATTCAGTTAAAAATAAAAACAGCTACCTTTAAAACGGTCTATTGTAAGACGCTCTAAGACTATTTATAGGTAAGATAATGGTTCTTCAAGTTTTTCTACTTTCAACAACTTTTTCTAATCTTTACGTACATCTTTTTAATTTCTCCTAATAACTTTTTATTTGTGCATCTATTTATATATGATGCAAATTAAAAAAGAAAGACTTTTCTTTACCTTTGAAATGGTTTATTGTCAAAAATGCTGAAGTTAATTTTAAGGAAAGAATGGTTAGTCAAAATGTCATACTGCAACGATTTTTGTTAATTTTTACGTAAATAATGGTTTAATAATGTTTACATTATTAATAATAGTTTAAACAGGCAATATAACCTATTACCTACGGCTATTCATTACCCACCCTCATTACCCACGGCCGTCGTTTTAATGTGTATAAATCCTATAATTTGTATATGATTTCGACAATCCCGAGTTTTAGATATGACTCTTTAGCCAAGGTTGCTATTTTTTAATCACATATGAGTAAAAAATTTAAGATATGGATTAATTCCAATATTTACTCTCAAAGCTCCTACGCCACAAGTTTTGTTTGAAAAAATAGCCTTTCGATGTACGAAAAATGTACAAGAAACTGTGATTGCAGAAAGTTAGGTATTAATATTTTAATGTTCTGCAATAAGTGCTTAAGTATCAATTGCTAAAACTCCAATAAAACTGAGATTTTAAAAGAAGATAGTAAAGCTGAGGAAGAAATAGATGTTAAAATTGATAAGTATAACACTTTTACTAACCAAATTTTGTTTGGAATTAACCTCAGCATTTTTACAATAAACCATTCTAAAGATAAGGAAATAAACTTTTTTTATTACATATATCTAAATTTAGAAGAAAAAAGTTAAAACGAGAAATTAAAAAAATATATGTAAAGGTTTGAAAAAATCGTTGAAAGTAGAAAGGCTTAAAGAACCATAACTTAATTATATATGGTCTTTGAGCCTCTTACAATAAACTGTTTTAAAGGTTTTTTTCTTTTTACTAAATATCCTATTTATTATACCTTAAACAGCCTAGAAATGAGTTACAGAACATTGTTTGCGATAAAATAGGTAAAATTGCCAAAAAATGATGTGAGTTAAAAACTCTAAAAAATCGTTTCTCGAATATTATAAACTCTAAAGACTTTTACCTAGCGTCATTTTGTGAAGAAACGACGAAAGTTTTTTTTCTATTAACCAATGCCTATACCTAAATCCCCATAGAAAAAAGTTATATGGCAAAATACAAAAACATATAAAAACGCGCTTTTTCGTGTTTTTTTTGCTTCGTTTTTTAAACATATTTTTGTCAACCTTTTTTGAATTCGGTAAGAGCTATTTAATAAAGCTTTTATTATATTTTTTTGTTGACTACAACCTGGAAACGTGCGTAGTTTTCGATCCAACCCTCAAAAACTAAAAAGGGGCTGTTTTTACCCCATTCTGAAAAACGCACCTCTTCAAATGGTAGCACTTCGCGGTTTTTCAATGGTTGAGGGTCCATTGACCATATAAAATAATAAAACCCCTTTAAGGTTGTAGTTCCTTTTTAAAGTACAGAATCAATAGCCTAATCCTTTATCAAGTTTTATCAATAAATTAAAAATCAAGAATAGTCTTTAAATTTTTTACGCCTTAAACACCCAATTAAGAAGTGGCCTAATTCTACTTATAAAATAATGGTGTATTAATTTTTTGTGCATTTTGTTTCATCTTATTTAGTTTTGTCAGATTTATGGGCTTAAGAAAATTTAAATAATATTTATTTTATTGCTCCTTTACAAATATACCATCCTTTGAATTTAACTTGCTAGAAGTTTAGAGCTATTGATATCATTTTACAATGCCTCCCTTTATCGGTTGGTGGTTGTAATACCGCAGTTTCAAAGTTCTAACAATAGACTCAACACTCAAATTTGAGGTGTTTAGTTAAAGGAGCCTCTTTTGCTTTGTAAAAGACATTTTTTAAAGTATTACCTTAGATAAAAAGAATATATTAATTGCTTAGTAGTAAAAATTTAGTAATTACAGTGTGGTCCATGAAGAGTGCAATGAATAAAAACTTTTTAATTAAAATTTGTCAGAAATTTTTGTTTCTTGTAAAAGTTGGTGCATGTTCTTAAACTGTATTAGCAGGAGTTAGTTTAATAACAAGTTAAATGATTTACGAGGTAGGTTAAAAAAACAAACCTTTCTAAGAGTAAAGTACTTTTCTTTCTAAAAATACAAACTTTTGCGGCTAGATAAAAAAATTATAAATTTTCTTTTATTTTATTATATTTATTTAAAAATAAGTTGTATGTACCTTTTTTAAAGCAAAGTTAAACTAAAATCATAAAAATTTGTTTTATACAGAGTTAAATTAAACTTTGTCCAAAAAGTTTAAAAACCTAAATAGGAGACCACTTGGTATTTGGGCATAACTTTTGATTCTTAACCACTTTTCTTTTAAACATTTTGGTATATTTTTATAAATAAACGCACTTTACTATTAAAAGTTTTTTTTTTCGTACCCAATATATCCCTTAACTAACTACTACCAATACAATTTGAGACCATGCACCAACTTTTAGAAAGAATAAAAATGTCTATTGAATTGCATATAATAAAGTTTTTTATTATTGCACACTTAATGGACCACACTTATACAAGAGTCCTCAAACATTAACTATAAATTATTTGCCATTTGTGTTAAAGGTAACCTTAAGCTAATATATTATTATGATTTTTTAAATTTTATTCAGGAGTGTTTTTTAAGAGAGAATATTTTGAAATTTTATTATTGTTTAAAATTTCTTGTAGAACCATATTATTTATATTGAAATGCACAAATTCTTTTCCTCATACTTACACAAAACGATTTCCAGTCAACTTAGACTTTTACCTCGGAATGTTATGAAATTGGCTGAATACCTGTACATGGCTTTATTTTGGTGCAAAAAGTACTTCTCCCATATGATACCGTGTAAGGAACTCGAAATATGACAGGTCAAATGTCAAAAATATCGTTTATTTGCGAATTTATCATTTTCCTTACCCTAAATCGTATTTATTTTTATAATAGAAATTGCAGAGCACAAAAATTTTCTACAAATCCGGAGATAGAGGTTGCAGCGTGTAAAGCGCTTCCTGAAAATACCTAAGCACGCAGTCAATCGTGATTCTTAAATGGTATTCTTTCGAGACATGATCAGTTTCACTTCCCCTCAGTTCGTTCACTTGCAAGTGATCATGATCATTTGATTACAGGAGCATTTCGTTCTGCTTTATGGCGTTCCAGTGACGGGAAGTGTTATGCACCTGAGCTACTCCGTTTTTTTCTTTCCCCTTGCCCTCATGCACCAACCCCTCTTTTTGGTTTTTGTGCTTCAAACGTCAAAAGTTTGTTTATTAAGGTTAGGATAGATCTTTAAAATTATTATTGTTCATTCAACATTTATTAACGTTAATTTCCATAGCTATCTAAACTAGCAAAGAGAAATAAATAAATAATCCATTAATCCACCTTGTTTTCACAACAAAAACGAAATTTTAAAATTACTTAAAGTAAGGTTAAGTTTTTACCAGCTGGAGCTTTCCTGTCCTTGCGGATGCACGTTCCAGTGACTAAATTCTTTTCAGAGCAGTTCAAGAGCTTCATGCTCTGGGATGCACCAAAATTTTCGTCACCTTAAGTTAAAAGGTGACATATTAGACTAAAAATCACCATTAATTGCGTGCTAAGTTATGTACAGTGAAATGCTTTACAGTCTGCGCCCTCTATCATCGGATCCATTGATCGAACAAAAAAATGCATAAACCTAAATTTAGAAATAATTTTGTGTTCTACAACTTTTATAATAAATAGAAATGCGATTAGAGGTAAAGAAAACGAGATATTTGCAAAAACGATTTTTTGATATTTGACCTTTCATATTTTGAGTTCCTTACACGATACCATATAGGATTTTGTGAGTGTATTTTTGTACCAATTAAATAATCATGATTACCTGCAAGTATACAAACTGAAGGAAGTGAAGCTGATCATATCTCAAAAGAATACCACTTAAGAATCATGATTAACTGCGTGCTAAGGTATGTTCAAGAAGCACTTTACACTCTGCGCCATCTATCTCCAGATCCGTTCGTGGTACAAAAAACTTCGTAACTATTGAATTTGTAGAGAATTTTATGCCTCTTTGACTTTTATAATAAATCTAAATGCAATTAGATGTAAGAAGAAATGAGATATTCGCAAAAAAAAACTTCTTTTTTTTACATTTGACCTGTTGTATTTCAAGTTTCTTACACGATATCAAATGGGGTTTTTGGAAGAGTATTTTTTTGTACCAAAATAAAGCTATGTACAGGTATATAGCTTTTTCGGTAAGATTCCGAGATTGACACTTTAATTTACCTAAGATAACTGGTGTAGATATATGAAAGACAAATAAAACTGAATGAAATGAACTGAAAATGAAAAGTGAATAATTTGTGCATTTCAATTTGAATAGTGAGATTCCACAAAAATATAAACAAAATGAAAATGTATTTATTTCTCTTTTAAAAAGGCACTTCCAATTCATTTGATGCTTATATACTGGGTGTTTTACAACCTCTTTGACAAACTTTAAGGGTAAATTTTACAATAAAAAATATTTAGTAGACTTAATATGAACATATGTCCTAAACGTTTTAGCTTTAAACTACAGGGTGTTAAAATTTATAAAAAAAATTCAATAACTTTTATACCAATTTAGATATTTTTATAAAATTTGTGGGAAACCTTCCATGTACAAAGAGACATTATTTTTTGGCATACAAGAAAAAATAATTTTTACTAGAGACGTTCATGAGGGTTCGTGATAAAAACATTTTTAAATTCGCATTTAGTTTGACACAAATTTATTATTTTTACTTTTTGTTATTTGCTGCACGGCTTTTGAGTAAATTAATTGAAGCCATTTTTTGGCATCATTAAATCCTTATCTAATTAAAGAATAAAAATAACATAGGTGATTTTTACTGTAGAATTTAATATTATCGATACGAAATGACCATGTCCCGAAATGGTTTATATTTATTTACGCAGAAACCATGCATTAAATAAAAAAAAGTCAAGAGATCAAATTTGTCTTAAACCTAATGGGAAAAAATATTTCAAGAAAATGCAGTGGTGTTCGGTTTTTTAGAAACACAATATTCAACGTTAACCTCTCATGGAGAATGTTGGTAATATTTGTTTTTTTTCTTATATGAGGTGTAAATATAACGAAAATGAGTCCACAATTATCAAATATTTTTGTTTGTGGAAATTTTTAGTAGCCTTTAGGTTATAAAAACTATTTGTATGTAGTAAAGCCATGTTCTAGTTAATTTTTAACAATCCTAAAAATGTAAATATTTAAAGTTTAGAACAAAACCTAGTAATCGGTTTTTAAATAAAAAGTCAAAAACTGGAAATGCAAGCACTGAGTCTAGGAAAAGTTTTGCGTTACGTGTTACATTTTCCCGGTTTAAAATTTCAAATATATTCACAAAAGTTTCTGCATTTTCAATTTAGTCGCATATAAATAAAAAGTAGCAAATGTATAAATTTACGAAATACTTTTCGTGAGTATAGTTTTTAAACGATTTTACCTAACTTGACCTGTTTATTATTTATTTATATTGGGTCAAATCTACTAATTAAAATTTTAGCCCCTTTCTAAAGACCGATCAATCTGAAATTTGGTAAACAGTCTTAATCATGATGACAATACAATATAATATATTCTTTATGATTTGTTAATCCAAGATGACCGTCAATACAAAATGGCGGATTATATATTACTTTAGTACAAGATCAATAGGGCTATCAAATAAAAGGGCTTAATTTGTAGAATGAAGCTCATTATAAAAAAATAGAATCCAAAATAACTGCCGCCACAAAATAGCGGATTACATATTTTTCCCTGCAACCTTAATATGAGTATCAAATAAAAGAGGCTGGATTCGTAGAATAGAGCCTCACTTGAAAAAAATAATAAAAGGCCGCCGCTGCAAAATGGCGAAATACATATTTTCCACAACTACTTCAATATAAAATTAGTTTATTAGTTCTGGTGAGTTATAGTAACTCATTTAATTAACTTCATAAGATGAGAAGTATCAACTAACAACAAAACTAAAAACTTAAAAATAAATTATGTAAAAAATGTTTTTATGTTAAACGGTTTTACCTACTAAAAGCTAAAAATATTTCGGTAAGTCCTAGCTTCCAGATCGCACTAATCTTCCCATCAATCTGGGGTTTTGATAAGAAAATAATAAAATCGTTAGGCACTTGACATTTCTCTCATAATATTTACTCTGGATACGCTACGCTCAACGCTTTAATAATTTGTCTGATCAATACCCCAGATTGATGAGAGGATTGGTGCGATCTGGTGACTAGCACTTACCGAATTATTTTTAGCTAAAAGCTAAATAATAAAACCGTTTAACATAAAAACATTTGTTTACATAATTTGTTCTAATATAAGCAAAGGTTGAAAATAAATATTACATTTTTAGTGTTTTTAATATTTTAATAAACTTTATGTATTCGTCATTGGTTTTATACTACCCTTGAATATTTTTCATAATTCTGTACAAGTACCTAATAAATAAGAGTCCCACTAATTTTAGTTATGTCCTCTACCAACAGACTTTGGTGTTTGATTTTCCATAAAAAAATATACAGTGTGTCTACGGATGGAATAAACTATACCTGTAAATTCTGTAATTTTTTAATATTTCGAGAAGGAAATATTATTAAAGAAAAATGCTTTATCTTAAATGCTAAGAGCTATTATACTTAAAATTGCTGTAGAATATGCAGGATGATTTAAACTCGCGAAAATATTACTTTGGTAAAAAATATAAAATAATATTTTAAAACTACTTATTTAACTATGTAAACTATACGTGATTAACAGTATAGAATGTTTGAATCTTTGTTAAAGGTTTCTAGGAACAAAATAAGCCTAACGTGAAAAAAATTACATCTAATGTTATTTAGAATAAAACGTTACAAATATTCGCTTTCTGATATACAGAAAGGGACAAAATTAAAAAAATATATATTTTGGCAAGTAAAAAAAGGTTCTCAATATATTTTTAACCACTATTAGGGTAGCATAATAAAATAACAGAAATTTTAACTTTTCTGGAATAATCCGTCACAGTTTAGATTAACATTTTCAGATATTTAAATTTAACTTAATGATGTTTTTATATAAAAAGTTAAATGAAATAATAATTAAAAATAAAAAAAAATTGTTTTACTCCTAATCTTAGTAATTATAAGCAGTAAAAGAATTATTACAATTTTTTTATTCCTTTTTAATTTTTTTACTGAAGCAGTGTTAAAAATATTTTTTTCCTTAAAATAATATTTTCTAGATTTTAAACCACCCTTTATATCAAGGGGTAATTATTATTATGGCTTTTGGCATTTTACACAAAGCAATTAATTTCATTAAAAAAAAAACCTTTTTGTTAAATATTACAAATAAAAATAATAAAAGGTATAGGTAAGTCTATCTGTAAACACACTGTATGTCAGGGATGGAGAATCCTTACCTTTTAACGTGCGATTTTTGTAGAAATGTAAAATAAGGTCCTAGGCGTGCCATATCATACTTTGGACTTTGTTATCCTGGGGAAAAAAACTTTGTTTGAAAAGAAAATTAAGAGCAAAAAAACGTCATCACGTGAAAAATTGGCTTCTTTTAAAAAGTAAAGATACATACTAACATTATTTTTTTCGTAATGCATAATACATTTTGTGATTAATGGCGTGTCCAAAATATTGCGTTGCGTTCCATTTGTGGCACACTTGCCATTGGTTGACCATCTTTTAAAAAAATGTGGTAAAGTATGTGTATGTATTTAAACCGTAACATTTATTAAATATCCCTATATTTAATTTTAATGATGACACTGTGTTAAAATATTATATGATTCTGTCACCAAGTTTTATTTTAATAAATATGTAATTATAAGATATCCTTTATGTAAAAATGTTTACCCGATACAGTAAATAATTCAAATTATTATGCAAAATAACATGTTTACAACATATAATTTATGTATTTAAATTTATTTAAAATTTTAATATTTATTTAGTTTAACTAAAATATAGCTTTAACCCATAATAATTCTATTTAGATTAATTTTCAGTAGTAGGTAGGAAAATTATTAATTTTTATAATTTACAAGAAAATGCCTGTTATACGTTTTTTTTTTATTAATTAATCTTTTCGAAAGCCCTTTCTATAGCAACCAGCTATTCTAAAAGCTATAATAAAAATTACCTTATAAAATACAGGGTTCTTGAAAATCGCAAAAATATTATTTTGAAAAATGAAAAAGTGATAAATATATTTTTAAAAATGTATAATTAAAGATTATAAAAAAGTGATCTAAAAAATAATATACATTTTTTTCTTAACGCTTATCAATATTAAAAAAAATAGGTGTACACTAATATAAATGTTTTTTTTTATTAATAATTGATTTTAGTTTTAATATGCACACAATATCAAGTATAGTTAAGTAAGTTTATGTAAGTAGTAACAAAAAAGTTACAATTTAATTAACAAAAAGTTACAAATTGTGTTACTTTACAAGCTATTTAAATAAGTAATTAAAAAATATTCATAACCGATTTTTTTCAATTTCCCAAAAACCATTTTTGCTTATCTAAATTTTCCTGTATAATATAGGGTAATTCTTATTCTAAAAAATTTTTTTTGCTTAGTGGAAAAAAATTATTTTGTAACATTCACCTTAATTTTCCTAAAAACCACAACCAATAGCAAAAAGTAAAATACAATACACTTTTAACTACCTTTTTACGCTTTTTAATTAGGAAGTCCTAAAAATATGTTTTCCTAAATATTTTTATTCTTTAAAGTAATTATTTTGCAATTTTAAAGCACCCTGTATATTTTATGATGAATTTTATTGTACAGCGAGTCTACCTAAGTACGGACCATATGGAAAACTTTTTTATTATTAATTTTACGAAAAAAAAGTTATTCTTTATAAAAATTTCTGCATGGTCTGAAACCCAAAATGCCATTCCTATTTTTTTACGTACTCCGTATATACCACTGCAAAGATTAATATCTGATAATTGCATTTTAGGTTTGAAAAATAAAAATGGTTCCCATATGGTGCGAACTCAAGTAGACACGCTTTAGATCTAAGCATTTCAAACAAAGCACATATTTTTATGAAAAAAACATATTTTTTTGAAATATTAAAAATATTCTTTTTTACAAATATAGGTAAGTCCATCAGAGGACACACTGTATGTATATTTTGATTTTAAACCTAGTCACCGAGTTTAACTGATTTTAACGTTCGTAAAGATGGCCAAACTTTATGAACCATAAAGTTCATGTGTTTAAAACCATATCATCAAAATTTATGAAATGCACACTAGGACAGTAAATGTAATGAAAATTAAATCAACTTTTCCAAATGAAGTTATTTTATGGTAATAACAACAGAATTGATATGCATTGCATCGTATGACAAAACACATATGGTGATTAAATCTACATACAAACAGGGAACAGACGAGGCTGTAATGTAAAAGTAATGTAAGGGATATTCTCCAAAATGTAAAATTTTTATTTATAAATGTACTTAAAACATGTTACCGTGTAACCTCTAATGTGTTTTAGCGCTAAAACAAAATTAATAGTATTTAGCATCTAAAAAGTTTGCATTTTTTTGTTGATTATTAGAATTATTGCTTTAATACGTTTTCTGTGGTTTATATTCTTTAAAAAGTAGTCCAAACTAAATTATTGGGTATCAAAGAAACAAAGCAAATAGCATTTTATGATACAGGGTGTAGAAAAATAGTATTCGGTACTTTAAGAGGTTATTCATTGTAGGAAAAGAGCCGGTGGACGGCCGACAACACATTTTTAAGAAAGTCCAACATTTTCTCAGTGAATCTGTTGGACTTACTTAACATAAGGGTGGGGTTAGCTAAACGCATACGCGGTGGCTTTAGCTAAAATCAGCTGCGATAATGTCATTAGCTGAAGAAGTGTTTTAGGAATAACTTTTATATAAATTCAGATAATTTTAAAATATTGGGGGATGCTCCTTAAAAAAACATTTTGTTGCCTACAAGAAATTTTTTTTATCAGTGTCGTCCCTAATGGGTGTTAGGTAAGTATTTTTAGGAAAAAAATGGTGCGCTCTGCATATTTTTAAAATATAAATATTTGGTTAAAATGTCCATTTAGCTTGGAACAAATTTACTTTCTTGACTTTTTTTATTTGATGTACGGTTTTCGTGTAAAAAAATAAAAACCATTTCTTGGCATGGTCATATCGTATCGCTAATAAGTAAAGGCAATAAAGCATAAAAGTTCCGAACTATTTAGGACAGGACTAATCGAAATGCGTTTTTTTGCTTTTGCTTCCAAAAATTATTTGTAAAATTTCTACCTAATTTTAACTTTGTGACAGCCCAAAATGCATTAAAAAAGCATTTTTTAAGACGTTCCTTTGAAAAATGTATTAACTTTTTAAGTAAGAATCAGAACGGGCTCAAGTCAATGAAGCATAAAAGTTCCGAACTATTTAGGACAGGACTAATCGAAATGCGTTTTGTTTTGCTTTTGCTTCCAAAAATTATTTGTAAAATTTCTACCTAATTTTAACTTTGTGCCAGCCCAAAATGCATTAAAAAGCATTTTTTAAGAAGTTCCTTTGAAAAATGTATTAACTTTTTAAATAAGAATCAGAACGGGCTCAAGTCAGGTAACCGACGGTTTTTCAGGTCTGTGCATCGCCATCACAATTAGGAGGTTTAAATTGACCCCTGAACACATGGATCTTAGGAATGGTGACAAGCATCATCTCCGTGGAACTCGTCCAAAATTGATTGACGGATACCTGGTGCGCCCTAACCTGGACGCGGACATCATCTTCGAGAATTTTCCTGACAGGAGTGCCAAAAACAACCCTAAAATCATTGTGAGGCGAATTGTGGGGCGCTCAATCCAAGTTTTATGTCGAAAACGACCTCCCGAATACCAGGTTCACCAAGCCCTAAACGTAATTTCCGTGGCTTTTCCTGACAGAATCAAAAAAGTGAAGGGGTTTTTTCGGTCGCTGAATCAGAATTTCACGTAAAAAACGATACTCCGGACAACTGGTGCACCGGAACCTGGCTCCGATCGTCGGCTCAGGGGTTTTTCCAGACACACTCGAAAAAGACAAACCAAATATCGATATAGGGTTTTTCTGGGACGCTGAACGTCAAAAACGATTCCTCGGGCACCTGGTGCACCGAAACCTGGGCCTAAACGTCGTCTCCAAAGTTTTTTCAGCGACATTGACACTCGAAAAAGACTAACCCAAAATCATAAGGGGGTTTTTACGATTGTGTCCGTAAAACCCTCGGAGAGGGCGTGTAGGTCCAAGTTCCGATGCACCAGGTGACCGAAGAATCGTTTTTGACGTGACATTCTGATAAGCGTCCAAAAAAATACCTTTACAATTTTCGGTTTGGCTTTTTTGATTGTGAGGAAAAGCCACGGGGATGACGTTCAGGGCTCGGTGCATCAGGTGTTCGGAAGTTTGTTTTTGACATTAAATTTGGGATTCAGCGTCCCACAAAGCGTAGTTTTTAGTTCAATATGAATGAAGGGTGAATTCAAAAAACATCAATTATGGGTTTTAAACTAAATAGTTCAATGCAGTTACCGGCAAAAAGTTCGCAATACGAATTTTTTTAATTTTTTTTTTCTGGCCATCGGCTCTGCTTGTCTGATAACCTAAAAATCGATTTTGACCAATGACATCTAAATAGGTAGCCGTTTAACGGAAAATTTGAAAAATCTGAGATGAAATAACAAATAGCGAAGTTAGATCACAAAATATTAAAAACCCAAAACGTGCTTAGAATTTAATTTTAACCCCGAATGCAAAGCTTAACTTGTAATAAAGTACAAATGGAACACTGTATTCTCGAAAATACCTTATTTTGTTAAGGTTAAAGTAAGACACATTTTTTAATTTTGTTTGACAACTAAAGCAAAAAATTTAAAAAATAGGTTTTCGCCAGGACTCCTAGTGTTTTATTTATAAAATCTTTTTCTGTATTTTCACAAAACAAAAAAATGGTAAATTATTTAGAAATTGTAAAATTTATTAATTCATGTTTGACTCATAACTAAAGACGCGTTTTGATATTTCTTGCGTAAAAACCTTTTTAGCTTGTATCTTTATTGGTGTTAAGGTATTTTGCTTATGAGTTAAGGTTAAACTACTTGCTAAACAAATAAAATAATAGGTGTAGATAACATTAAAATAAATCAATAAATTAAAAAGTAATTTTTATATTTATGCACGAAATGTGAAAACTTTTTAGAGTTATTAGTAAAACATGATCAAAATTAATACATTTTTGCTATTTCGAAATATTTTAACACTGTGTGTCCGAAAACCAATTTCTTTAAATTTGATGCTTTAGTTGCCAAAAGTATACAAAAAATATATATCCTTATCCTTGCTTAACTTAAACAAATAAAGTTTTGTGTAAAAATGCTATTTTGGTTACTTAAATGGTGCATTTGTACTTTAGTAAAAAAACTATTAAAAAAATGACGAATTTACTTTTTTAAAATACATGCTATAAACTGTGCATTGCAAATTAAATTCAAAGCACTTTTTACTTTTTGAGTTTTTCTTAATATTTTGTGATTTAACCCCACTTTTCGTTTTTTCAACTCAGTTTTTTAAATTTTCAAGCCATTTCACAGTTTACAGGACATATGTCAAATCGAGTTTTAGGTTATCGGATATGAATAGGCGATCGCCAGAAAAGAAAATAAAATTTTTCTTAATAAAAAAAAATCATATGTCGCGAACTTTCTTTTAGTAATAATATACCAATAAAAAACATTCTTTAAAAATAATTGGATATTATACAATAATAAACAGAACAAAATAAGCAAAAAAACTTATTATATACAGGGTGTTACAAATTCGATGCATAAGCATCGCTATCTCGGTAATTATATAAGATATAAAGAGTTTGGTAAATTAAGGCAAAGTTTCGCCTTTTTTGCTTAAAAATATTCCGTTTTAAAAATCCAAAAATTTGCAGCCGTTCCAAAATTATCCGAAAAAACCGAACTTTTGCGAAACAGTTTTTGTTTTTTTTTGGTTTATTTGAGGAGATATTTTAAAACCAACAACACATTAACATTGCAATTTTTCTTTTCTAAAAATGATGTCACTTAATTTAAGATCTGACGTTTCGTCTTCGAGCCACCATCATCAATTTGGTTTTTAAATAGAAGGAATAATTGGTTTTGGGCTTAATAAACTTGTATTTTAATTCTTAATCCAACGATATATCACACTTTACATTTATAGGACATTTCGAAACGAAAATCCATCATTCACTATTTCGCCACTACAAATAACGATTTTCCTCCAAACGTTCGGAGAAATTTTCGTATGTATGTATAGTATGCCTCCATTTTTTATGTCAGGATTCGCTAAAGTTGATAGAGGTTTTTAATTAAATTACGTGCTTTATTTAATGACGTAAAAGTAAATTTATGTAAATTTCATTAATTCTTTTAGCTTGTTAGTTAAATTATAAAAATATTAATATTAAGTAGTTATAAAAAAATATTAATTTTCACCTTCAAATGAAAATTTCCAAAATCGTTTGGAATAAAGAATTAAATTATAATGAAAAAATATTGAATTATGGTGATTGTACACATAACTCGGTTTTTGTGAAAAAGTCACTTACATCGCTTTGCTTTTGAACGACTCATATATGAACGACTCAACAGTTTCAAAAATTTCATTCATGTGAAAAAATGCCCATAAGAAAATCCGAATTTTTACGATTCTACGTATTAAGTAACAAATCTCATGAATAAACCCAAAAAATTTAGCCATAGCAAAGGGCCACCTGAAGTAAATAAACGTGGGTTTGACAATACTTTGAAGGTTTTAACTCAGATTTTTCAAAAGTTAGTCAATTTTCTTCATTTAAGGAACGAGACATTAATAACCAAAATAAAAATCTATTCCAAGTAACACCTAAATGGGTTTTTTAATTTCGTTTTTTTCATCCCTGAAATTGTCTATTAAATACCACGTGTGCGTTAAAATTTACCGGAAAATTAAAAAAAACTGCCTTTCTTTAAAAACTGCAGTGCGTTCATTTTTTTGGTGTTTTTAAAAATTGTCCTTGTCCTGAATTAACGGTAATTCTAAACATACTTGTGGTATTACCCCTGATAATTTACTTTTTTCAGGTTTATAACATATGCCCGCAAAGCATTTTTTTCTAACGTTAAACTATAAAAATAAAACCAAAAGCAGGAAAAATACATTTCAAAAACCAAGAATTAATCCAGTACAAATTCAGGAACAAACCAAAATAACAATTGTTCCAATAACTACACAACCCCGCAAAAAAAATTGTGTCCGAGAGACCAGACCATGGTATCTTTTTTGTTTTGGGGTCGCTAAATCCGATTCTGGGGTCGGTTTAACCCCCATCAGGTCAGGTCTTTTTCAAGGTCATATCTTTAAATTTATCCAAAAGGGATTGTTATGATTTTAAAATCGCTGAATTCGAATCCGAAGTAGTTTGATCCCATCAGGTTATGATCAGGGTCATTTCAAGGTCAAATCATTAAATTTTATTGTAAATGCGCCAAAATAATGATATCTTTAGGTTTTTGAGTCCCTTAATCCGAATCCGTTGACCCTTCGGGATTCGGATTAAGCGACCCCAAAACATAAAGATACAACGTTTGTGGTCTATTTTCGCTGAATTTCGGTAAATTAACCTATTTTTGCTATTTTTAAACCACAATGAGGTGGTACGACGTCAAAGTTATTAATATTTATAATAATTTAATAATTGTATTATTTGGGTTATGTTATTTTTTTGTAGTCAAGTACAACTTTTAGTAGAATTTCCCTTTTACTAATACTAATACCCGTAATACCCTCTATAAAACGTTTGCACAAAAATTTAAATTGAATTTAATTTAACTGATGCCTTTTAACGGTCATTTTACCCATTCAATAAATTGACAGATTTTTAGCAATTCAATAACATTTTTGGATAATGCATTTGCAGATTTCCATGATATTATGGTAAAATATCCAAATGTTAATATCGGACATATATGCATTTAATGTTTTAAAGTATTAAAAATGGTGTTTATCCTAAAAGTATGTGGTAAAAAAATTAACAAGAAAAATAAATTAAACGAGAAATAAATTACAATATAAATTATAAGTTAGTAAGCCTTTTATAAAAAGGTAATGATATCCTACTATTATCTTATTTTTTTACCTTTAAAATAGTCAACTTTATTAAAAAAAAAAGTTAGCTTAACTTCTGACATGCTTTTTTTTCATAATAATTTATTTATTTACTTAAAACCATTTAATAACAAAGTCCCCTACCCGGACGACTTGGGATATACCTTACAAATATGATTTTAAAAACTTACACCAGTAGCTTTAAAGTTACATGAGAAGCAAAATGTCTGGATGCATTTTGTCCATTTTTTACAATTTTGGCAAATAAAGAAAACTGCTACTTATTTGGCAAAAAATAACCGCAAAATTGATATACTTAAAAAATGGATGAAAAATCATGCACATAGTATACCTATGTGCATATAATTTACTATTCTTTAATTAGTTGATGATGCGTAATTTTAATTATATCCAAAAATTTTTGGTGTATTCCTTGTATATTTTAAAACCGCCCGTAACAACAACCTTAGTGTCCCTTTTATAATAGACTTGTTCTGCAAAACCGTTCTATTACCCCTCTCCTGTCTCTCGTGCACCAATATCGCAGGAGGAGCACGAAGTGTTTTGACACTAATGACATATGTCCAAGGCAAATAGAAAATATATAGGCCGCGGTCCGAATTACGCTCACAGCGCTAATAGCGTAGCAACACGCTGTCCGATTCGTGATTTTCACGTCATAGCGTAGCAACACGCAGTATCTTAGCTATAATAATCAAAGATTAGAGACTCGCGGTTTTCTCGAACCGGTACTACTTTTTAATGAAAAGAAGGATGACACTAAAAATGTTACATAGCCCACTTAGTTTCTAACATACAAGGCAAAATTCATTTTTTCCATTTTTGTACTTCCCTCGTATTTAGTTATCTTGTAACTTAAAAAGAAAAGTTGAAAACTGTAGAATTCAGTGGTGTAGTTAGATTTTTGTAAAATTCTATTTTTTTCGAGATATGAACCAAACATGATTTTTTATGAGAAGTATATATTTTTTATTAAATTATAGCAAACAAGTAGTAATTTAATACTTATAGATCCTAAATTAATGTTTTAAATTTTAAAATTAATTTATCATAGTGGGCCATAACATAGACTCTTATAACAAAATAAAGTGCGCCCTCAGTTCATAATTTGTTCAAATTTTACAGCAATATAAAAGTTTTAACTACTTTACTCCTTGCCCAGCACTCCTATTTACTCCTAGTTCCTTATGTTGTTTAAAATTAATTAATTAAAATCTAAACATTTAGGGTCAGCGCCACTGTGTTTTTATTCTAAACATACTCAAAACAGTGTCCAGAATCAGTATGTATCCATAATTTTTAGACAAACATTCGATTTAAAACAAAACAATAGAAATCATGTATGAAACTGCTACCTTCAAAATTTAAACTTTGGAAAAAATTTTGGTTACAGTATTATAAACGGTTTGCTACTATTTTGTTAATTCAAATATTTTTTTATTTGATATTTTTATTATTTAATTATGGATACATACTGATTTAAGACACTGTTTTGAGTATAAACACATTGGCTCTGATCAAAAATGTGTTAGTTTTGAATTAATTCATAGGTAAACAAACTTAAGGGACTGAGGGGTAAATAGGGGTGCTGGAAGGGGTAAAATGGTTAAATCTGTTATATTGTTAAAATTTAAATAAATTGTGAACTTAGGGCTCACTTTATTTTTTTGTTATGAAGTCTATATCATGGTCCACTATGCGAAATTCAATTTTAAAATAAAAACATTAATCTAGGGTCTATAAATATAAAATAACTATTAGGTAATATACATTTTTAAAAATCTCTTATTTGCTATAATTTATTGAATAAAAAATATACCAGGGTGTTCCATTAAAAAATTATATGTTTGGTTCATATCTCAAAACATATAAAAATTAAAAAAATCTAACTACACCACTGGATTCTACGTAAAAATATCTACCAAAATCCGTTTTTACTTTTGTTGTAAGTTACAAGACAACTGATATACAAGGAAGGTCCCAAAATGGAAAAAAATAATTTCGCCCTGTATATCAGAAACGAAGAGGGCCATGAAAAATATTTAAATATCATCTTTTGTTTTATTAAAAAGTAGCAACAGTTCGCAAAAACCGCGAAAGTCTCTATCTCTAATACTAACCAAAATATCCTGCAATTGCAACGGAATCCGGACACCCTGTACTGAACACATATTAACGTCGTTCTTAACGCATCCAATAACAGAAAATTTTTCCCTTAATTAACACCGAAAAAAATCATTTTATTCAAATTTCATTATCGTCAGGTTGGTCGAATTGCGCCTTATCTTGTCTTTTCGTGTATTAATATTGATATGGACTTGTTTTATTCAATTTTATTTGCAAATTGTTAGCAAAATGCTAATTTGATTACTTTGCATTAATTTAAAAAAACAACCTAATAATTTTGTATTAATATCACAAGCTGGCAACCATGTTGCCATTTTACGTTACTCAAGGGGTCTGCATCGGAAATTGTTTTGAATTCACTATATTTAGTTATATTTGAAAAATACTTACTTGTAATAATTTATTGTGGTTAATTAGGTAACCCGACGAAAATTAATATAAACCAAGGAAGACTAAAACATAAACCAAACAAAGAACAACAAATCTGCCAAATTTTATGCATATGTCATGTCAACGGTCAAATCCCAATCCTTTTGGTGTTCCTTTTAAAACTGCTCGGCGCTCTAACCCAGCCTGTCAATATCAGATGTCAAGGACTGGGCAAACGCGTCAATTTTTTTGTCGAACAAGTTAACCACAATGTTTTACAGGCAATTTGAAAACATCGTGTCAAAAATCGTAAGATTTACATCATCAAAAATGTACTTTAGTACTAGATAACTTTACATTTTTTTATCATTTGTCGTGTTTTTAAAATGTTTTGAACCGTACTAACAACAAAAAATTACTTTAAGCAAAATGTCACTGTTGTTATGAACTGAAAAGCATTAAAACTTACCCGACAATACATTTACGCTTTATTATAGATTTTTTATTTAAAAAATAGAGAAATAAGAGCATACAGAACAAACACTGCTGATAGCAACAAGTGCAACGACATACAAATGGCAATTAGTCCAAGCCGCAAGGACAAACCTTTGTTAGTTTGTCTACCACTAATGGACACACCCACCGTAGGAAGTCCAAGATTTTTTTTTATTTAATCGACGTAGGACAGACCATTCATAATGTTTTGTGTAGCATAATATTGTACAGGGTGGGCCGTTTATCTTCGGACACTACCTTATCTCAGAAACTATAGCAAATGAAGCCAAAAGTTAAATACAAAAGTTAATGGGGGTGTTACAAACCTTTAATTTATTTAAATGTTGTATATACAGGATGTTTCGTTATTCGTAGGAGAGTATCAACTTTCTTATTTTAAATGAAACACCTGGTAGATTATTTTATTTTTGAATTCTGCACAAAGTTCTGGACATATCTTGTATATAATGTCCTATACCTAAGTCTAACCTTTTTTGACATTTTTAATTTTTTATGCAAAAAATGACGTTTACAAGCCGTAAAATATCTGCCAATTTCTTCATTCGGAAGCATGTATTGTTTCACTTCAGTAAGCTTTGTTGTAGACAAAGGACTCAAATAACGGATTTTATACGCAATTTCGATAACTATTAATACAGGGTGCGCGAAAAATAAGATTAAAAATAAAATTTGAAAACTTCAAAAAACGTTTTTTCTTAAATGGAAACTACCTTTTTTTATATTCTTGTCTTATTTAGCATTCAAAATTAAGGCATATAAGGTTGTCTATGCATAATATTTTTACTTTTTGAAATATTTTCATTTAAGCATTCGTCTATCATAAATAATATGCTGTTGCCGTATAAACAGTTAGTGTGAGGTGGCCATGACGGCGTTTGAATAAAACAAGTGCTAGAACACTAGTCTCCTTGGACGCGTCTTTTGTTGTTGATTACTGTCATAATTCAAATATTTTTTGACACATCTTGATTTATTAATTTATCGTGTCTAAATTTAGTTTATTTGCTTGGTTACGTACTAATGTTTACTACGGAGGAAAATATATATAAAAACCGGACCCTGGCTGTTAGAAATCATATAACAAAATTTCCATTAAGGCGGCGCCCGCAAAAAGATCTTTGACAGGATTTACCAACAATTTAGAATATCTGGAACCTTGAAGAAAGAAAAAAATAGACGTCGTCACATTTTGACTAATAAAGAGCAACTGAATATTTTGTTGCATTTTGAACAGACTCCTGAAGATTCAATCCGAAATGCGTCTTTACATCTAGATGTCAAAAGAACAACGCTTCGAACTTGCCTTCAAAGAAACAACTGAAAGTCCCATAAATATTGTCCAGTGCAAAAATTAAAACATCGTGATTACAACACCAGGTTAGATTTTTGCAATTATTTTATGGAGAGACACTTTTCAGAAAATATATTTGCTAATATTATTTGGACAGATGAGTCCATATTTACAACTTCAACCTAAATTTTTAATCGGAAAAATACCCATTGCTGGAGCAACAAGAATAATAAAAGACATAATAGGAAGTTACAAGATCAGGTAGAACTTCTGTTAAAGTATGGTGCGCGATTTGGAGGCACAGAATAATAGGTCCAGTATTTTTTGATCAGAATTTAAATTCCCAACGCTACTTAGAGCTTTTCAATAATATCCAACCTTTTGTTGAACATGAAGTGCCTGCAAGAGAACGACCAAATTTAATTTAGCAGGAGGATGGTGCTCCTTATCACAGAAGTCAAGAAATTACCATCTATTTAAATGCGCATTATAGAGAATGAATTGGGAAGAATGGTAGTTACGCCTGGCCTCCAAGAAGCCCCGATTGAACCCCCTAGATTTTTTTCTATGGGGTACACTTAAAAATCTAGTTTACAAACACAAACCATAAAATGCCGACGAACTTAAACGTCAGATAAGAGAAGGTATCGAATATTTAAATGGGACTGAATCTGTTAGAAATGCCATTATGTATTTAGAAACCCTTTATACTACTTGTAGTACTCAAAATGAAGGGCATATTAAACATTTGTTGCAATACTTATTATCCTTTGTAAGTCATTAATTGGTTACGATCGTTCGTTAATAAAGTATTCACCGACGATATCGCGTATATTTGGTCTCATAAGCGCATCAGCAAGAGTAGTGTCGACTATGAATAGTAAATGACAGTGGAAGCACTTTAGCACTTGTTTTGTTCAAACGCCGTCATGGCCACTTTACACTAACTGCTTATACGGCAACAGCATATTATTTGTGATAAACGAATGTTTAAATAAAAATATTTCAAAAAGTAAAAAATTAGGCATAGACAACCTTATATAAAATTGCCTTAATTTTTAATACTAATTAGGACAAGAATGTAAAAATAGGTAAATTAATAAAATAAAACAAGTTTCCATTTCGGGTTCGTGCGTTACTTTTCACTTTTTGGTGAGGTTTATTATTTTTTAAAGCCGGTATTTTTTTATTATTGGGCCATATGAATAAAAAGAAAACAAATGCTTTTGCCTATAAGTATTAGGTATAGAAGGATTTACTTCAAACGTATAAATAAAGTCGAATATTTGCTTTAGAGTGCGAGTATTTACTTATAGAAATGTGATGCTACTTAATAGAAGCATCACTTTTTGTGACTATTCTGTACGTAAATACTCGACTTTATTCATACGTTTAAAGTAACTTTAAACTCTTTATCTTAAACTTATAAGCAAAAGCATTTGCTCCTTTTTATTCATATGGCCCATTGTAGATACTAGCTTTCTTTATTGATTAGTGCTAGTGTATGTTGCAGAAACTTTGCTTCTGGTTTTATCAACCTATCATATTTGTGCTTCATCCAAGTCTCGTTCTGTAAATTTTCTAAAGATTGTTGTTAAATAAAAATTGCCCAAAATAGGTGAGGGTTTCTCTTTTTGTATAAGTTTAAATTAAATCCGTGCTTAGCACAAAACAAATTTAATTTAGTAAAACATCATACAAATTTAATTACAGCGACCATTTAATTTAATGGGAACGAAATAAGGAGTTTTAATTTCCAATTCTATTTACGTTAAAACTTCTTAAGACAACTCTACAGCAATTGTTTTGTCTTACTTCCTATTTAAATACGTATAATTAAGGGTTACTGACTAACTTTAAAAGGGTCATTGTAAAGCATCGTGTTTCCTAATTTATTTTTAAAGGGATTGAGGTAATTTGTTTTCAATTACATTTTTGTATAGAAAAATAATTTGTTTTTTATTTAAAGCTGCGTCCAGATTTGCAACAAAACGCCGCGCCGCTTCACGCCGCATACAGCCCCACATAGCGCGCACCTATAATATGGTAAGAGTTCACATAGTTTAAAGGGTGTGGCAAATGATTTGCCGGTGATTCAGAGCTTGTTGGTTTTTTGACGTCAAACGAGCGCGCGAACATGCAGGTTAGTTTGGACGAATACTTTTCCCCTAACGTTATAACATTCCCAGCCACCGAAATCGTACGTCGATGTTCCTCGAAGCGGACTTTCAAGGGTCTGCGGGTGCCGCAGCATTCATAAAATGTCAATTAGTGTTGGATTTACCAGCAGGCTGAGTAGGCTAAAGCCTAGGGCGACAAATTTTTAGGAAGCGGCCGATTTACTTTATAAATTGTGTATTTTGATTTAAAAATAAAAATAATTGCGAAATAATTTATCACAATTATGGTAGATAGTAAACATGTGTTTTAGGTAAAAACTTTTTTTGCTCTGTCAAATTTTTGTATGTCCATATGAGATAGTAAAGTAAGGTTTAGGGTTAATTGTTGTAAACAAAACAATATAAGAATGGTAATTTATGTAACAAGTGCATAAAGTAATAACTTTTTTTACGAATGGGAAGTTTGACAGCACGAGCCTTTAGGCGAGTGCGGCAATCCCATAATTCCCAAATTACCGTTTCATCCATGATTTATTTATTTAAAGTTATTAATTTTAAATTTTGCAGCACAGCCATATTCCAACAAAAATCATAGCCTCTCCATTTTTTAAAAACAATTATCCTCTTCATAACTATGCCATTTTTTTATTTTAGAAAATTGCATGACTTTTTGTAGAAATAATACTTAAACAGTATAAATTTCTTTTAATTTCTTAGTCATTCAAATTCATTATTACTATTAATTGTAAATAATTTTTATTTAATTTATTTAAAAACTGTCAAATTTTAAAACTAATGGTAACTTGACCGTTTGGTTCAGTGGATGTTGCGTTTACTGTTACATTGCATAAATTGATTGATTAACTGTATTTTAGTAAGCATGGAAACAAAACACCTATATTAAATGTATAAAAAAAGTTACTTTTTTTTAACACTTTATGTAGTGTACTAGAATGGAGTACTTTATCTTCATGTTAAAGTGGAATTTTTTTTAATAACTATTTATAAAAGTATGGAATTCGTTATATATATAGGGTGTTAAAGTTTTAAAAAATATTAGCAGTGGCTTTCGAACAAGATTTGAGTTTAATTTAAAAAAATGGTACGCAACTGCTTTTTCATTAAATCAACATTATTTTTGAAGTACTTATTAACTTATCGGTTAATTTTTTTTATGTTCTTTCGTACGACCGACGGTTTTCTTTTAAAAAATAAAAGCCATTTTAATACATGACAAATACGCTAAAATATGATATGGTGCTTTGTATGTAAGAATAGTTTTTGTCTACTTTTTTATTAAAGTTCGTAAAGTGTTTTTAATTATACATTTTAAGCGTTTCAGCTAAATTTGTGTATTACAAAAACAAATTTAACATAAAAAAACACCATATCAAATTTGGTTATTATGCAATGCATTAAAATGGCTCTTATTTTTTACAAACAGTGCGGGTGTACTAAAAAAAACATAGGGACTAATTATCCACAAAATAAATTGGTATTTCCACAATAAAAATTTTGTTTAAATAAAAAATTCAATACAAATCTTGTTCGAACGCCGAAGAGCTCACTATAAAAAAATTAAATCCAAGATGGCCACCGCAACAGGAAATAGCTGATTACATATTTTCACAACTTCTTTAAGGTGGGTATCAAATATGATGAGGCTAAAACTAGCAGCCAGCAGCACGGCACATTGAAGCAGAGCTTAATGCCACGACCATACACTAAAACACCATTACTTTACAAATATTTTGTTGGTTGTAAAAATGTTAAGTAATTATTATTTTGTTTTAATTTTTGAATTGGAAGATCAGTTTTGGGTTCAGGGCATCACTGGGACCTGCCAGTCCCAAGATTAAACAAAAATAATAATTAATAACTAATTTTATAACAAATTGTTAAATTGTTTATATCTGGCCGCTGGCGGAACTTTTGACACACAAATTATTTTAACATGGTTTGGATTCAAGGGCATTTACTGGGACCTCCCAATTTTAAAAACTAAATAAAAATAATAATTAATAACAATTTTATAACAAATTGTTTAATTATTAATTGTTTATAACTGGGCGCTGGCGGAACCTTTAACACGCAAATTATTTTGACGACAGTTTTGGGTTCAGAGCATCAATGGGACTTTCCAATCCAAAAATTAAACAAAAATAATTATTAATAACAATAAAAAATTATTTAAAAATTCTTTATATCTGGCCGCTGGCGTAACCTTTGACACACAAATTATTCTGACGACAGTTTTAGGTTCAGGGCATCACTAAGATCTCCTAGGCCAGAAATTAAACAAAAATAATTAATAATAACAAATTTTACAAGCAATAAAATATTTGTGAACTAATGGTGTTTTAGTGTATAGTCGTGGCATTAAGCTCGTCAATGTGCCGCTGCCACTGGCCGCTAGTTTCAGCCTCATTCAAATAAAGGGGCCTAATTGGTAGAATAGAGCAAGCTCACTATAAAAAAAAATCGAAATGGCCGCCGCCACAAAATGGCGAATTACATATTTTTCATAGTTAGCTCTATTCTACCAACTAAGCCCTTTCATATAATATCTATATTCCAGATTGATTTGTTGTCAGAAAGGGAATTAAATTTAAATTACTAAATTTACCCAAACAAATAAATAAATACATAAACAGGTCAAGTTAATTAAAACCGTTTAAAAATGGGCATATTATTAGTAGCGACTGTGTACTGAAGTAAATAATATTTTATAAGTTGATAGTACCACCAGTTTTATTTCTTTTTAATTATTACATGCTAACAACTACCGCGCTGCTCTCCACATATCTTTATGTCAAAACTAAGCATGGCTGTATATCAAAACGGCCATTAGCTCTCCGAACACTGCGATTTTAATTACGTGGAAATATAACAGTGGCATAATGGCAAATTTTTCATTTCTATCGTAAAAGCAGACGAAAAATGCTATGGATTCACACACTATTTTATATGTTGAACAGATAAGTATAATATATCGCTTCGTATGAAAAGTGGATTTTAATATTACCTAAAAAATATTTAAAAGTAGTGTGAGACTCACATATATGTACGTAATTTTTTTCTTTATTATTGGCAGTGTGTACTTATAATTGACCTCTTAATTAAATAATTGCTATAAAAACAATTAAGTTATAAATTATTACCCATTAATGGAAAAAAATCGATGATTACCTAAAGATACGATTCCGAACACGGTGGCGACTACAAACGGCAAACCAAACATTTTATACATAAATTATTTATTTATACCTCTTAACCCATAAACGATAACACGGGATCGCCCGTGATCCCACCGAATAATATTTTAGACATATTACTTGCAAAAGTTCTATTTATTGCTGCTGCACCTACCTTGGTTTCTTGGCTGTTACTATTACCACAGCAAGTTACGTATGCCGCAGAAGTTTATTACCTAAGTTATAGGTGTTTGGGTCGCCGGCGACCCCTGTTGTTGTTTGCGTAATAAAATAAACATGTCTATCAAAAATATATATTAAAGTTAAAAGAAAGTAAAAGAGATTAATAGAGGCGCATAAAGAAAGTAATAAGGATATTGACAATAATAATTATGACTTAAGTGATATTGGAAGTGAATTTAAAGAATATGAAGAAAAAGAAGGAAAGGCAGTCAAAATAGGGTATGAACCAACCGAAAATGAATCGTGACGATATAGTACCTTCAGCACATCAACAGCAAAGTGATTAATGGAAGCAGTGGTTACAGATCGCACTCTTAACCTTTTGTAATATACACATTTTATTTTGACGACAACATGCTGCATTAAATTGTTACTTATTCAAACAAAAACTACGTAAAAATAAAATTCACTTTTCAAAAGCACAAAGATATACAAGACGGACCGATAAAACACAATTGAAAGACTTAATGCTTTACCGCACACAAATAATGCTTTGAAGAATAATTATGGGAATCTAACAAAGATGTGCAAAAATAAATTTTCTTTTCCTGAAAAAATAATTGATTACATTACAAAACAACCAACAAAAATAAATTTAATAGGTTTTTTGCTGTTTAAACATTAAAATACTAGTAATTCTTCATGGGGTCGTATGCAACCCCTGTTGTCGTTTATGTATGAAAACGTTTATATTGTCGTTTAAGGGTTAATTAGTTTTAATTTTTAAGCCACAACCATTAAATTGTAACAAAATTTAACGGTCTTTTTTATTCTCTTTACTTACTGTTAAAAACAATACCAAAACAGTATAATTTTTTTATTTAATTTCTGAGTCATTTAAATTTATTATAATTTTTAATTTTTGATAATAATATTTATTCAATTTATTTGCAAGCTGTCAGATTTTAAATGTAGTGACACATAAACTTAAAAAATAATGGTCAAATCAAAGGTAACTAGAACTTTAATTTAGTTAATTTACCATTTACTGTTGCATTGCATAAATTTATATTTAAAAATAAATTATATTAGGAATAAACCCAAAAATGTAAAATAGCATTTTTAGTAGTGCCCAGAAATGAAGTACTTTATCCTTTTGTTATCACTTTGGATTCTATATTAGTATTATTATATGGCATACGTTATCCTAATTCGCAAAGCTTGTGTTTCCATAATCAAAAATTATACAGGAGATAAGAGAAACTTTAGTCCATGATTTGGTATGTTAAATTTTTAATTAATTGCCATTTAATAGGTATATTATTATGACCAAAGGTATGGAGTGTCTGGTAACGTTCGTTTATTGTCAAGTTAGTAGATTTAAAAAGCTCTATTTTAATTAATTCTGAAATAACAAGGTTTGCGAATGATGGTAACAATATCGTTGTAGCTTAAACGTTCATTAAGGATTTAAATATTTATTTATTTATTTTTTTTTATTTAAAAATAAATAAATAAATCAGAACAAGGTAAGGTTTTTTGATAATTTATACACAAAGAGGATTCAGGTATTAAATGTATAATAATTGCAAAATATATTTTTTATGTTGTATACTCTAAAGGATATTTATTTTGTCTCTTTTCGGTAAAAAGAAATGTAAGTTTCAGCATCAAGTATTTTAATTAAAGCATCAAAAAGGAAATGCCCACATCTTTTATGTTTAAACGAAACCAGATAAACGAGATACGTTTATTAGCGTACATAGTATTCTCAACAATGATTATCTGTCGCTGTCCTAGTTGAATATGACATTCTCTTTTACACCTTTGTAATTTTCGTATAGTTAGCAAAGCATGCCTAATAATATACCTGGCCTTTTTGTTTGACTCACCCAGGATCTAGGAGGGAAGTAACTTGGGGTGTCTGCACCAGGTACCACATTTAAGGGGCGGCAAATTTAACCATGGCAGGTATGTACAGGGTGTCTCAAACGCGATGGTAAACATTTTAAATTTAAAAATTGTAAGGGATACTAACTCAATTAAATTAGAAGAATGTTGCATAAGTAGATTAGATTAGATTAGATTAGGAGGTGGATTGCATATCCTCTAGCACTGCAACCTGCTCAGGTTTATTGTGTGTCCTCCGTCCATAGGTTAGAGCACGCTATCCAAGCCGGTCTGTTTAATCAGACTCCACAAGCTTGAAACTGGCCCCTTGGTATATTTTGCCGCTTTAGGTTTTTCTTCACCCAGCCTTGCAAACCGCAGACGACAAAGGGCTTCGCAGTAGCACCATACGTGTTCTGCGGTTTCTTCCTCCTCCTGGCAGAACCTACATAGGTTTTCTTCTGCCAGGCCCATAGTTTCCAGGTGTTTATTCAGTCTGCAATGACCTGTCAGTTGACCCACTATTATTCTTACTGCCTTCCGGTTATAATTCAGAAGGTCTTTTGTAAATTCTGGCGAGTAAGCCTTGATGAACACTTTCGCCTGACGCTGTCCTGGTGTTCTCCATCCACCAGTCTTGTGATTCCCCTCATAATCCATGATCTAATGGATGACCTTACCTGGCATGATGGAATACCACAGTAGGGCTTGGGACCTACACATTGTCCCGCCAGCCCCCTCCTTTGCCAATTTATCAGCTTCTTCATTGCCTTCGTGGCCTTCGTGTCCTGGTACCCAGGCAATGGTTAGCTTGTTGGACGCACTCCACCTCTTCCAGGGCAATTACGCAGTCCCGCACCAGCTTGGAGCTGATTTTGCATGAACTGAGTGCCCTGATGGCTGCCTGGCTGTCCGAATAGATTACTATGGTTTTATCCTCATAGCTCCTTCTGATGATTTCCCCTAGCACATTGTTCTATGGCTACAATTTCGGCCTGGAACACAGTAGATATCGTCAAATTTTTAAATTACTCTCTCCTTACTACTCCTTTTTATTATTTATAAAAACACGCCATGAAAAGGATAGACATGTATCATACTTTACTGTTATTTATCGGATATTATTATTTATTATTTACCGAGATATTCATTTAGATACTGTTAATAAGACATTTTGGAATACAGATTTTGAGCGTAATGTCACGTAGCGCATCGCGCCTTTCCAGATTCCTTTATTTAGAAATTTTAAATTAAAATACACTTTTAGTGAGTAAAATTCCAGTATGTTCATTTGGCATGGTCTTTCATTAAAATTAAAATAATTTTAAAAATGTTAGGTTGTAAAACACTTTCAAGTTTTCTTAAAATGTTCTAAATGATAAGAGAGTTTCTTAAAGAATCCTTTATTACGAAACTTTTTCCCACTTTAACTGACTTTGTATCTCTTATATGATTTTCCAAATCTCAGTATTTGTTAAAGATTTTTCTAAATAATTAATTTTTACAAGTTAACATAAATTTGGGAGAAAAAAAAGGTAACAAAATAAAAGACATTTTTTGCAAAAATGCAAAAAATTGCAAGAAAATATTTTTAATTAGTGATCAGCGTCGAAGGATACCGCTAGTGCGAACTCCTACAATCGTTGCGATTTTTCCCTATAATTTTGCAACAATTTGCCTGTCTTTGTTAAACCGATGTCTATTATTCCAGAGAACTAGACTTCTTTGAATCTTATAAATCAATAATTCACGATCGATTATTTGAGTATAAAATGTCATTATAATTTTTCCTACCTTGCTATCCACTAAATTCGGTATACCGTTGCAGCGATCACGGTTAAAAACAAACAAGTTCGAAGATCGAGAGGCGCGAAGCCTTGCAACGTCAATTTGAACGTTTCCATTTAAAATGTAATTTGGAATCGGTATTTGACAACGCTTAAGCGTTATTGGTAAAATAATTGTAAAGAGCATATCTTGGTGTATAGTACATATTTTTTTCTATTTATTTTAAACATTCAAATACGTTAATAATACAGGGTTATTCACGATTGGTATCCTATTAGGAGATTTCGGAAACTACTAAATATATATATTTTAAATTATTGCGCTAATTTATGGTTAAAAGACAATTAAATGCTTAATAAATGTATTTTTACTGCATCTGTCATTCAACGCCATCATAGCAAACTGAAAATACATTAATAACTTAAATTTCTGCAGCTTATTAGCCAATTAAAAATGTTTGATTGGAAATATCTCGAGAATTAAAACTTTTAGTAATGGGCAACTTTTTGCAAAATTCCCCTTATTTTTAATGCCCCATAAAATAAAAATATAAAATTTGATGGGTTTCTAATTAGAAAAATTGATTTTTGGTAATTTTTCCCATTTCATTTTTATTCCTATTTTTAAACACCCTTTATTAACATTTTTATAGGAAAAATAAAAATTTATTTGCAGATCCATGCAAATATAATTTTTTAACCAAATAGTTTAAATATGTCAAAAATGCTTTAACTTATAGACTAGTGCCAAAGCCTTTAAAAAACGTAAAAAGTAAAAAAAAATATAGTAGAATTAAACCCATTGTAAAAGGTAAGGAAAATAACAAAAAATTAAAGAAAAAATAAATTCCAGGCGATTTAAGGTCGAGAAGGGGAGAGGGGTGAGTAAAAAATACGATTTTCCGCAAGTCTCATAGAAAAAAGTTAAATGGCAAAGTTGTTGGCAATAAAAAGATTCAAAACTTTTGTATTACGCTCTTTTTACATATCCTTAAAATGTATGTAAAAAATTTAAATATCAAAATTTTTGTTTTTTTTTATTTTTTTACAAAAAATAAATTATTTTAACAAAATTTAGTAAAAACATACCATCCCAAATAAATGTCATTTTTTTGTTTAAAATATTATTTCTTTTACATTATTTAGACTAAATATCGTAAAGAAAAACACATTTTTAATCAAAAATTTACGTGCCAAAAAATCGGCATTTTTCAAAAAGTATATGGTTGTTCTGTTTCTTAAAATCCCTACTTTCTAATGGTGTAAAAAACTATACATTACAATGGTAAATGTTGTCGGAAAATGCAAAAATCTAGGATTCGATTTTTTTGAAGTCATTAGTGGATTGGTCGATTATTATAAAACAAAAGAAACTAATTATAGCAGAATGAAACCCAATAAAAAATGTGAGAGAAAATAACAAAAATAAAAGAAAAAATAAATTACAGGGGATCTGAGGTCGGGAAGTGAGAAGGGGAGTTTTTAAAGGTAAAAATGGTTTTTGTCGATTTCCGGCAAAACTACTAGCCCTACAAAAATTCATTTTCTAAGAAAAGTTACCATGATAATGTATATATTTTTTTACACTTTTAGAAAGTAAAAAATTTTAAGGAACAAAGCGTGACACGTGAATTTTTGATTGAAAATAAGGATGCGTTTTCGATATGAGGTCAAAATAAGCTAGAAAAATAAATATTTTAATTTTAAAAATTTATAGTGTGCTTAGGACATACACAGGTAAGTTTTTACCAAATTTTGTATTTTTTGCTTTTTTTTGTAAAAGAAAAAAAACAAATCTTGATTATTTAAAATTTTCACATAAATTTTGAGGTTAGTGAAAATACAAAAGTTATAGATCCTTTTACTACCTACAACACTGCTATTTAATTCTTTTTCGTAGGACTTAGCTTTGCCTGAAATTAACAAAAACCATTTTTTCTCCTTAAACTCCCACCCCTGTTCCCCTTCCCGACCTCGGATCGCCTGGAATTTATTTTTCCCTTTATTTTTGGTATATTTTTTACAATTAGTTTTATCCTACTATAATTTTTTTCGTTTGCAAAATTATCTACCCTGGTATATTAAGTATAGGACATGATACACTAAATATGATTAAAATCTTGTGCAAAATCTAAAAATGTTATAATATATAGGGTGTTTTATTTAAAATAAGCTAGTTGATTCGCACTTCTGGCATAACCGAAAGTCCTAGAAAGATAATTCAGGCTGTTTTACAATTTATTTGACAAACTTTAAGGGTTTATTCGACAATAAAGAATAAGAAAAACTTCCCATAAAGATAAACGCCTCCTATGCTTTGATTTTAGCTCGAAGTTGTGTTGTCTCAAACGCAAGGCTAAGGAAAACAATAAACTAATAGCTACAATTAATTTTTTTTTGTGTATATTACACATTAATTTTCCGTAATGGAAAAACAACGACTTATTATTTAAAAAAAACATAATCATAAATTAAAGATTTTTTACTGTAGAGCTTGATATTCAGTCGTATAAATAAACTGAAGTAAATGCTTATACTTCAACTGCGTCTCTTTTGCTGCATTAAGGCTAAATGTTATTATCTCCAAAGAACTAAGCAAAAATTAAGCATTTGCTTCTGTTTAATTCATATGAAATGACCATGCCGGAAAATGGTTTATTTATTTACGCGAAAGCCGTACATCAATTAAAAAAGTCAAGATATTAAATTTGTTCCGAACCTAATGGAAATTTTAAAAAGCATTTTTATTTTAGAAAATTGTAGTGACGTACCATTTTAAGATTAAAGAATATTTACCTTAAACTCCTTAGAGATGACACTGGTAAAAACCATTTTTTTCTTGTATGCCAAAAAAGGTCATTTGGTGTATAGGAGGCATCTCCCACTTTTTTATTTTTAAATCTGAGTTGGTATAAAAGTTATTTTAATTAATCAATATATATTTTCTTAATTTTTAGCACCCCGTAGACGTTTTGGACATATCTTTATAGGAAATCTTTTCTGATTTTTTATTGTAGAATTAGCCCTCAAAGTTTGTAGAGTAAGTTGTAAAATACCCTATATATTTGCCATATAAAGATCAATATCTATTACTTAAACCTAGTGCCAAAATTTAAAAAAATATATTTTATGTTGTTTTCGAGAATTTTTAATAGGACACTTACTCTTATATTGCTGTATTTTTTGGCCTATGGAGCATTAAAAAAAACCATTTTAAAATTACATAATTTAATAGGGCTGTTATAAAATGATTTGTAAAAGTTTTTGTGTAACGGCTCTTATAACATAGCTTTACCCTATTTTTCATTAGAGAAGTGGAAAAAATTGCCATTATGCCGGTGTTCCATTTCACAGTAATTATGATCGCATCAGTTGAAATGATAACGACCGTTTTGATAAATGACCATGTTCAGTTTTGACACAAAAAATATTATTTAAGTGGTATGGTTGTTGGAAAACAAAAATTGGACAAAAAGTATATTAAAACTACTAACTCATTATCTTTTAAAAGTATGATAAAATAGAAAAAAAAATATCTTTAAAAATAATATTTAGACTAAAGGTTTTAAAATAGGTGTTAATATTTTGAAATAAACTAAAAACTATTAAAAAGGGTTTACTAAATACTTTTGAAAATAATTAGACTTTTTCTGTAAACAAAATACCCCATCTCACAAGCACAAGGTATTTTATTGTTTTTATTTTTCCTAAATAAATCAAAAAAGTTTTAGTTACATACCCCATAAACCTCCTAAATGTTTAACTTCGTGGTCTCCTTTTCGGTCTTAATTAAGAGGATAACTATTTTGAATTAAAATATCTTTTAAATAATCTTTTTGGATGTTTTTATTTTGATTAGAACAAATGACTTTAATACCATCAAATAGACTTTTTACGACTCCCTTTTTAATTATTATTGGGTAATTTGAGTTAGAATTTAAGTATCTGTTTGTCTGTTTTTATTAAAATGTCAAGAAATTGTAGTTGTAAGTTGTTTTTTTCTTCTTAAGTAAACTTAATAGTTGTTTATGTGTGTTAAAACATTTTTTTTAAGACAAATTCATTTTTCTTCATATTTTTTGGTTTGCTTAAAAAAAAACAAAAAAATTCTATAAACTTTATTTTGACGACTTTATTCCCGTTACACATTGGGCGTATGAACGCTCATGTGCTACGCCGCGCATCTGACCTCGAGCGTGAATTTGGTTTTCACATGTCAGTCTCAAAATGAACGAGCAACAGTGTGTTCCAGGCACTGTTCCGTTGCAGTATATTGCCTAATTTAAAAAAGTCGAAAAATTACTTCCGAAGGCACGAATGCAAGAAAGAATTTAAATTACAAAAAAATTATTTTCGTGTCATTTGCCCCGGCAAAGGCATTTGCCTAGGCAGAAGCCATTTGCCTAAAATAACAATTTGCCTGCGACATATACATCTTTAAACAGTGCGACATAATTGTATAGCTATTTTAAGACCCTTAGTGCCATGTTTGTCATTTTTTGATAGATCCAAGTTAATTATTAATTAGAGGAAATTTAATATAGAAAATTTGAGACACACTTAACAATAATAACAAACCATCCATGTTAAATTCCTCGCCACATAACGCACCCAATTATAAAACTTTAGGGTATTTGTCAGTTTAAGTATGGTCAACACATACCAAAATGAGTGCGCTAAATTTGGCTTTCAGCAGTTTTTTTTTAACTACAAGTTAACTCATGCGAGACAATATATTGAGTGTACCTTAGGAATAGTATCAAACCAATGAAGGATATTTTACCGGCCATTAAATGTTAATAAAAAATGTCTTACAAAACAAAAAATTTAGGTTTGTTACATTTTTCACAATTTTGTTCGTGTAAGACGTGGTTTTCAGTTAAAATATCCCTTAACAGTTCATGGATTTCAGGATATCACAGACACAACACCATTTTTTTAACATACACTAGGAGATATATTTTTGCAAATTATTTTATAGGTGATGAAAAATTCTTTGGCCAGATAAAAATACTGTTAAACAACATTATTAAAGTGTCTTTTTTAAAATAAAATATATACCTATATAAACACGTACCTGTAATTATTTCCTCCTTATTTCCTAGGTCCGCAAAATTAGGAAATTACGGCCCAAAGCCATATTCTCTCAAGACCCTTGCATCTTGATTTTTATAGTTTTTATTCGAAATATTATAAAGATTTCTTTTTTTTAACTAAACCTATCAATAATTCGGTAGGGATCGAATGTCTTTATACCGGCTGCTTGTTGTAATCTAAAAGAAACGGCTACTCTACATGCCGCTTATAACAAACGCGCGACGTATCATGTGAAAAGTACATACACAGTGCCTACGTCAGTTGGCGTCATATGCGAACCTTTTTTATCATTAATTTTACGAAAAAAGTTATTCCTTATAAAAGTTCTGCCCAAAACTAAAAACACAATAATCAAATATCAAATTTTGTTAGTCATCTACGAGGTTTGGCCAAAAATGTATTTTTTTCTTAAAAGTAAAGTACCTGTATTTTTGCAAATATCGCAAGTTTTTATAAAAAAGGATGTTTTGACTTAAAAGTAGGTACTTTTGATTATGCAATTTTGTTATTTAAAAAAAAATCTGCGAAAATCAAAAAAATTAGGTTTGTACATTAGTGCATTGTACATTCTACTTGTTTTAGTAACAATAAATTTTTAGAGTTTTTTTAAAACTGTCCAATAACATTTATAATCATCAAATGTGGTGCAGTAATGAAAAGAGCGTGAAATATGCCGTAAGGTACATTAGAACGATTTACGATATAATAAAAAGCGGCTAAACAGTAGAAATAAAAAAAACAATCTTACGTGGATTTTTAAATTAGAAGGATTCAAATTAAAATGGTAAGTAGGTAGGTAACATTAATATAAAAGTTCAAACGTGGTGGATTTTTTTCCACATGTATATTGAAATTTTTCTTAAGCACCGAAAAATAGAAATTTAATTACCCTAATGTAAGCAGAGAGCAATTTGAATTATTTATATTTTTTAACATCTATTTTCTAATTAAACTATAAGGAATTTATGAGACAGTTTTCTACTTAACTAATACGTTATTTAATTGTCAGTTAACTTAGCACTCCAGCAGTGTCAGCATTATCTCCCACGCTATTTATAAACCAAAACAATTAAAATTAGTCCACACCATAACGGCCTAAATCCCCTTAGGGATTTTCGTTTAGCCTGTGAAAAATATAGCACTTTGCGTTTTCCGGGCAATTAAAATCCCCACAGTTGGGCAACAAATCGGTTTATTTGATAAACGACCCAAATTTGACGCGAAAAAGAAAATGTAACTAATAATCATAGCAACAGGTTCCTGTAGGGTTTTTTGGGGCACGTCTTATACATTTATATTTGGTCAATTTTTCTGTAAAAAAACAGAAATAATAACAAACAAAAAAATAAGCAATCAATGTCTTATAAGTTTATTTGTTTGCAATCTTTGTTATGTCGAAACATACATACAGGGTGCCCAGAAAGTCTATCGGCAAACTGTATCAAAATTTTATGAACAATGAATATATAGTGTGTCTACGTAAGGTCGAGCTCATATGAAAACTATTTAATTATTATTTTCACTAAAAAATATTTTTCTTTTGTAAAACGTTCTGCATGGTCCAAAACCTGAAATATAATCATCAGATATCAAATTGTGTCAGTCATCTACGAGGTTTAGCCAAAAAGGTAATTTTTCCCAGGAGCAAAATACCTCTATTTTTGATAATATTGCAAATTGTTATAAAGAAAAGATGTTAAGAAATAAAAATAATATTTAAATATCCAATTTTGCTTATATCAAAATTTTTTTACTGCGAAATCGACAAAATTTAAGTTTGTACAATGGTGTATTATACATTTTTCTTGTTTTAATAACACTTAATTTAAAACGTTTATTCAAAACTGACCCATAACATGTTTAATTATGAAATGTAATGGACACTAATGTACAAACCCTAAATTAGTTCTTCATAATTTATTGCGGAGAAAAATCAAAAAAATTTTGGTAAAAAATGCAAACCTAAATATAATTTTTGATCCTTAACATCTTTTGTTTTAAACAATTTTCGATAGTATAAAAATACAGGTACTTTACTACTTAAGCACACAATACATTTTTGGTTTAAGCCTCGTAGGGGAACTAATACAATTTGATATATGATGAGCTGCTTTTGGGTTTTTAACCGCAAAACTTTTTAATGAAAGAATTTTTTTTTTACTAAAATCAATAATAAAAACGATTTCAATATGACGCCAACTTACGTAGACACACTATATATTTTTATCTGGTTACTATTGTGCCAATGTTTTGACAAATTTAAAAGTAATTTTTAAAATATATATAAACTAGTATATAATAATTAGCGTAGAATGAAATTAAAAACTCTAGCTTGGGGGTGAAACTCTACACTCATTAAAAAAGAAAATTTTGGAGAAAAAAGTGAGCGTTATTTAATAATTTTTGGCTGTAAAGCAAATGACAAATTATCTTTTAATATTTAAAAACTTCTATTAGGGTATGCTTAATTTTTCGATAAGTTCCAACGTTTTTAGTTTTAAAAGAATCCTATGTTTTTAAGATCCTACCAACGGGCAGAGCTGCCCGATCGAGTTAGATCATTTTTAAATAAATTATCCCATATAACCTAGTTACCTCATATTTATTATAAATCCCTGAGACATTAAGATTCTTTCTAATAATAAAATTATGGGCATGGGACTAGAGTAGATCCAAACATAAAAAAGATATAGTTCTATCATATCTTTTTATAAAAATATTATAGATACATTTTAATGTTATTATTACAAACAAAATATTAAACAGACGAATAATACGCAAATACAGCGGATCTTCAGAAGATCTTACCAAATGGGAATTTTTTTAATTAATAACTCTAACGAAAAAAGCGTCTCTTCATAAAAAGTCCTGCTTGATAATTAAATACACTCCACAAAAATATTTGAAGGATGAATGTACAGGGGGTTGCCTAAATATAAAAAAATGTGCTACACTAAGGTGTTATATTTCCAATTGCTTTAAAAGAAAAAAATATAAAAACTACATAAAGAAGCCAGTGGGCGTGCCAAGGTGGGCTGCGACAGCCTATAATATTATTGAAGAGAAAACTATTTAGTGTAGTACATTTTTTTTTTGTATCCGGTTTCGTATTTAAGATATTTAAAGAATACAGACTTTAAGCAAAAATAATGCCCTGTGTCTCTCAGATACGGGAAGCAACTACGAACATATGTTCATGAAAAGGAACTTTTACGTTATAAAATGATCACAAGAAATCACCCTTTAAAGTTTGGTACCGTAGCGTTAAAAAATAACCTTTATTTTGAAACAAGTCATTTTAAGCCACCCTGTACATCCAACCTATAAATATGTTTTTTAGAAATGTATTTTTCTCATCAAAGCAGGACTTCTTATAAAAAGACACTTTTTTCGTAAAGCTATTAATTAAAAAGTTTCTCATTTGAGCAAGAACTTCCCGAAGACACGCTGTATAATGTTTGGAAGCCAATTCCTTGACCAGAGTAATTTTCCTGGGCGGTTCAAACCCGATACCGCAATTTTTTTCTCTAAATTTGCAATTTTGTTTAAAAAACTCTTATCAAATACATATTATTTTGATAATGCATAATGAAATATAATTAATCACCCCAGCATTTTGGATATTTTTAGGCAGGAACCCTTGAATTTTAAACAGAAGCAAAAAGACATTAACCTGCATCAATGCGTGTTTCGACAACTCAAAAATTAAAAGCGGTTTGTGTGGTGAGTTGCTGCGTCCAGACTTTGCAACAATTCGCCGCGCCGAATAGCGCGCCACATAGCCCCACATAGCGCGGATGTGGGACGTGTACGGGAATTTTACGTCGTCCAAGGTCTTGGAAATTTCTGGAAACTGCCGAGCAGCAGCGCCAGCAACCAAGCAAGCAAGGGCTTGGAAAATAATAATTTCTGCCGTGATTCAGGAGCTTACCCGGTTTTTTGCATCAAAAGCGAGCGCGCAAAATAGGTTGGTTTGTTTGGACGGATGTTTGTGCAGTTGTTGCACGTCTGAAACGTGCAGTTTTGGTCACCTTCGGGCCGTTTGTAAACAAATGATAGATATCGAGCGACAAGACGATTAAAGGTTGCAGTTTAAAAATTATGACGGTGGACGGGCATCTACCCGCTGGACGGAGCTTTCCGGATCTCCCATACTTTTTAAAAACAATAAACCAGTTTAAAACTATTTAAGACACCCTTTTGGACACAAGTTATTTTATTTATTAAAGTACAAATAATTTAAACATAAGCATTGAATAAACATTTTGTTTGTTGCACAAATTTAAAAAGCCAATGGGCCATTCTCTTCTTTGATAAAACAACATCAATAGAAAACTGGGAGAGAAGTTTTCAATTTCCCTTGACAAGCGGTAAAACTCAAGTAGTCTTAAATGGCGATTACATTCCAATTTAAACTTCGTGCTGACGTGTTAGCGCAACGAAACGAGGCAAACTTCCGCGAAAACGAAAATTGAAATCAGCTAATGCAAACACGCATTTCTATTTAGACTTTCAACATTTTGTAGATTAAAACTGTTAAACAGAAATAATGAACTATTAAATATTTATGGTATAGCTAAGTAATCTTTTCCAGGTCACAGAAAACTCGAAGGAATTCCCAGACTCGACCGCTGAACCACTTGGGCCCCCGATTCCCATGAAGCAATGAACAACGAGAGTTTAATCCAAAACTTCGGAAAAGAGAAGTTTTGAATTCCTGGTGGGATTTATCAATAACAACTCCAAATATGAAGTTATCTCGATCGGAACCCAGATTCAGTTTTTAAATAAGGAATCCAAGGTATCTGACATTGATATATGTACCGGGTGTCCAGGTATAAAACTTCTATTTACTTTTTACCGTTACCAAAATAAATAAATATGTTAGCTTTGTTGGGTTAAACTAATGTGGTATTAGAATCAATAGTTTGATTTTTAGCTATCTCTTAAAAATGTACACAGGATAGGACAAAAAAGTATATATTTTTTAATGATACTCCCTGTATGTATTATATCGCCGGAAAAACAAAATCTTTGAAACAGCTTTAATAAAAGAATCCACACAATTTTAACATCTCTATCTTTTTTAGTTTTTCCAGAAATATGGTCAGCAGCCAGATTCTGCAGAATGAGGTGTAAATTTCCAATTTTTGTAGGTAGGTTACATGCAAGGTCCATGGCAACAGGATTGAACGCGTTTTTAATGGGCCACTGTGAAGGCACCAAAACATTTATTTCCTGACTTGTTACTAATCACATCAAGATAAAGTTCAAGGAAATTAATTAAAACACTTTAGGGTTTGCAAAAAGAGAATTAACATTCTTAAGATGACCACCGCCTTCTTCAACGTACTGCATATTGGGTAGAAATGACCGCATAACACGCGTCAATAAATCTGCGTTCATGGTTATCGAATGTATGCTCTCTTCGCAGTTCTTTAGCACGCACTGTGCGAGCTAAATTCACGTCGAAAGTTTCTCTGAATTGGCACAATGGACTCGCGTCGAGGATAAACGATTCTACGGCAAAAACCGTTGGTTGTTTGGCCAATTTACCATTGTAACATAAAATCTCGAACAGTAAACTTCAGTTTTTATCACTATTTGACGTTTGTAAACTCAAGCGATATTTTCATGGCAATCTTTTTCAAAACAGTTAAATCCTGCTGCCGGACCTTGTACGGCCACCATCGTAAAACATTTCAGGTTGGATTAGTCACATACATTCTTTTTGTTACTTTACTGGCCGATATCCCAATACCTATTGGCTTAACAAGTATTTGGATATTTTAAAAACATTTGGGGACGCCTCTCCTGTGCACCTAAAGACATTTTTTGACATACAAGGAAAAAATAATCTTTACCAGTGTCATTTATGTAGGGGTTTAAGGTAAATATTTTTCTAAGAAAAAATATGCTGTACGCCCATCTAATTCTATTCTCTTGACTTTTTCATTTAATGCACTGGTTTTTGCATGTAATAATAAATCCATTTCTGGCACGGTCATTTCGTATGTACAATATTAAATTTTACAGTGAAAATTACTTACAATATTTATTTTTTAATTAGATAGGGATTTGACCATGCCGAGAAATGGATTTCATTCATTTATACGAAAACCGTGTATTAAATTAAAAAAAGACAAGAAATCAAATATGTGTCAAACTAAATAGGCATTTTAAAATATATCTTTATTTTAGAAAAAATGCAGTTGCGTACTATTTTTTTCCTAAAAAATATTTACCTTAAACCCTCATGAACGACACTGGTAAAAATTATTTTTTTCTTGTATGACAAAAAATTTCTTTTGGTGCATAGAAGCCATCCCTCAATTTTAATATCTAAATTGGTATAAAAGTTATTATAAAAAAACACAATTTTTTAAAAATTTTAACACCCTGTAGTTTAAAAAGTAAGACATTTGGGACATATTTCATTTAAAGATTTTTTTATATTTTTTTAATGTAGAGTTAGCCCTTAAAGGCGCGTTTTGTTGCAGTCTTTTGGGTTGAGAAAGAAAGTGCTAGCAACAAAATGGTTTGAAGAAAAAATTTAATGTCGATTGTAAAAGCAGCGTCAACATAACCCAAAACGAAAAGATAAATGACGTTATATAAATTAATTTAAATCATAAATATTTTGGGTGTTGTGTTTATTCGTTTAGAAGAAGGAGGAACTATAAAATCATTGATGTATAAACAGCTGTTTCTTCCTCCACTCCAAACCAACACTCCACCAGCTATACGGTCAAAATAGTCGGTAGTACTGGTTGACGCAGAAACCGGTGGAATTTGCAAGAAAACGTAATTATTGTACCATTCTGATTCCGGAATGGCAGCAATAAAACGCACCTAAAGTTTGTCGGATAAGTTGTGAAACACCCTGTATATTATTCTAGATTTTGAATGTAATAATAAAAGGTATTATTTAATTATGTTTATTGTACATTGTACATAGGTACCAATAATTTTTATGTTAATACAAGTCAAAGGCAATTCTTAACCTAAACTTATTGATTTATACAAAATGAAAATTCCAGTTTTATAGAAGCCAATATCACAGATAGATTGCAATTTTATTTTACGTCTGCACATTTATCCCGAGGGTTATCAATGCAAACGTTATTTACCGTATAATCTTAAGTTGGTTTAAGATAAATTTAGGTCGACACAAATTTAAAAATGCATTTCTGTTTATTTTTGCAGTTATTAAAACTATTAAAAGCCAAAAGGAAATTTAAAGGGTACAACTTTTTTTTAATTTACTTTCAAAAACTATACCTATAGCAGAGTTTATCAATTAAGAAAAGTTAATTCACTTAACGACGTGGCTCCGATCAGGCCCGTTCTGCCCCGCCTTTCCTCCGACCATTTGCTAGCCAAAACAAAGCCTGTTATCCTTTTTCTATACTGTGCAGTCGTTCGCCTCTGCATGGTATAGAATTTTTAGAGAAATAAGCTTCATCGGCATAATCTACTAATAAACATAACCCCTTAAGAAAAGTACAATAAAACGATTAACGGTAGTCGGGAGAGCAGGGTCTTATTGTAAAAGAGTGTATCCAAATAAACATTTTCTAATTCAAGTTTATTTTTGTATCTAGTACAGGGGCGAAGTTATTTGGTGTATAAATAGAGTTGGAAAACCCTGTATATTAAGTTAAAATAATTTATATTAGGATGCTAAAAGTACTATATCTTATACTTTTGGCTCAAGTTCTAATAGCATATAAAGTTCCCTTTTAATGTTTAAAAATAAGCCTGAGGCATTTCGTATAAAATGAGAGTTTTTAGTGTCTTGAATTCCATGCATAAGCCGTTGTTATTAGATCTTTTTTGTCCTATAAAACCAATATTGCATTTTACATAAATCAATAAACTAATAAAGGCTATATTACTAAAAGCTTTTTCATTTACATTTTCAATTTAGTAAAAATTGTAAGCAAAGATCGAATGACGATAAATGGTATTGTAATTTGATTTGGAAAAGTAATTTGAAAAAATACAACGACTTTAAAAATAATGCAAAATTTTTGTAATTAATATTTGGGTAAATTAAATATTTTTTATTTCGATTTAAAAAAAATTATTTGAATAAACATTTATTTTAAATAATAGGTAGTAACTTTCTTAACTGTAATCTGCAATGAGCGGAGCACTTTTAAGAGTTTTATCAATAAAACGCATAACGTACATGAGTACACATAATTCGAATCCAAAACAACCAGGATCAGAAAGCAGGATCACTATCAACAGAGCTAACTTGTCAATCATTAAGCCATATTACCATATTTCAAAAACAATCAAATTGTCCTACGGATAACTATTTAGTTATCTCATTAGTTATCCCAATAACTGATTTTTTAATAGACTGATTGTCCGAAGGGCATTTTAAAACTTTTTAACGGTCCGATGGAACATAGTTAATTTTTGTTTTTTTATGCTTACAGTTAAAATTAGATTAAATACTATACAAAACACCATAATTTTTCAATTATTTTATGCTTACACTTAAATTTAAATTAAATACATAGCGTATTTGTTCTAAATAAGTAGATTACCCATATATTACTTTTAAAAAATGCAGGTATTTAAATAGAAGCGTTTTTTAGTAATATAAAGTTCTTCTTCTTTTCATGTGCCTATCCGTTCCAGATGTTAGTGATTATTCTGGCTATCAATACTTTATTCACTGCGGCACGGAAGAGACCTATCGTTGTTGATGAGAACCATGTTCTTAAGTTTTTAAGCCATGATATTCTTCTTGTTTCGGCACTACGTTTTCCTGGTATTTTTTCCTGTAGTATTCTCTGTAAGAGTCCATATCTTTTTCCATTTTTTATTATGTGGCCTAGATATTCAATCGTGTTTTAACAGTTGACATGATTTCAGTTGTTGTTTTTATTCTGCGCGGGACTTCTTCGTTCGTTACATGTTCTATCCACGAGATTCTCAGGATTCTTCTATATATCCACATTTTAACGCTGTTAACTTATTGGAGCATTCGCCTCTGTCAAGTCCATGACTCAATTTTATATAGCAGGACAGAAAAGACATAGCCTTTAGGAAATCTTATTTTTGTTGCAAGGGAAATAGCATTATTTTTAAAAATTAGTGACATTTTTAGAAAAACTACTGGTGCTCTTTCTATGCGACACCGGATCTCTTGACAATGGTCCCATTGGTCATTCATTCAATTGGGTACCTAGGTATGTGTATTTCTGTATTCTTTCTATGCGGTGTTGGTTTATCTGCAACTGAGTATTTGGTATTTGATTTTCACTTATCACCATGTATTTGGTCTTTTCGGAACTAAGATCCAGCCCATATTCTAAACTAACTTCGACCACTCTTTTCATAAGATGTTGTACGTCCTTTAAACTACTTGCAATTATAATAGTATTGTCTGAATACTTAATGTTGTTCAAAAGTTGTCCGTTATCTGAAACCCCTTTGTCACTAGGTTTACGAGCCTTTATAAATATATGTTCATAATTTTTGTATGATGCGTAAATCTTTACCGTCCAGATCAATATTTTGTATGATTTTCATCAACTTATGATGATGGACTCTTTCAAGCGCCCTGCTATAGTCAATGAAGCACACATATACATTTTGGTTGACATCTTTACATCTTTAAAAAGCACCTGTACAGCAAAAACAGCCTCTCTCGTTCCAATCGCATCCCGAAAGACAAACTGTGTTTCTGACATGTATTCTTCTGCATTTTTTATATATTCTTTAATGTATTATTTTTAGAAATACTTTAAGCAGTTGGCTCATTAAATTTATGGTTCTATATTTATCGCATCTCTTTGCCCCATACTTTTTGGGCAATGCTATAAACTCTGAAGTTAATCATTCTACCGGTATGATGCCAGTTTGATAAATATGATTGTATATGGATGTTATGTACTTTAGGCCCTGGTCATTAAAAAGTACGGTCACAAACATTACATGGAATTTGTCCAGTCCTGGAGCTTTACCTGATTTTTGATAGTGTACAACGACTTTTACTTCATCCACGGTTATGCACAGGCCATCATCATTTTGTATGTCTAAAGGGTTGGGTCTAATGTCGTTAAATGTGTCTTTAATGTATAGTCTAAGATCCGAATAGGAAGCGACCTTCACCAATCTGTTTACCGGATAAAAACTATTTTATATTAAGGATTAAAACAAAGGTATTGTCATGAGGTTGCCTAAAAAAATTAGATCAAGGCTATGGCCAATAAAAAGGAAGTTTTAAAATTTCTGAGTTACCCTGTATATTGTCAATTTTATTTTTTTTATTGCATAAGAAAATTTTGTTTTTTTGATTTTATTAATAAAGCTGTGGTAAATTTTTAAATTTTACATTTTAAATTTTTTTTTGTACATTCTGTATTATTTGAAAATATATATTTTAATAACTAGTATACGTACGTATTTAAATATATAAAAAGTTGCCATTATACAAGGTATGTCAAAAACTTTAAGGTTATTTTTTAAATGAAATATGGCCTTGACCAAATTTTTTTAGGCAACCCTATGACGATACCTTTGTTTTAAATACCATCTTTAATATTAAACAGTTTTTATCCAGTAAACAGATGGGTAAAGGTCGCATCCAATTCAGTTTCGTACAAATAGTTTTTCCAAACTTTTATTTTTATTTTGTTTGCTAGTGATGGTGTTACCCTGAGTGTCAAACAGTTTATTTGTTGTTTTTGCTTTGTATAAGCAAGCTGTTTCCTTAATCTTCTTGTATGTATTAAAACTGTCCTATTGTCTCTACAATGCTTCGATTTCATCGCAGTCATCGTTAAGCTTTTTCCGTTTTGCTTCCTTTTTTTCTTCTAGATTTGTTTATGTATTTCTTGATAGTCTCTGGTATTTTTGTTTTTTAGTTTTCTCCGTGACTCCATTATTTGAAGAATTTCTTGGGTCATCTAGGTTTTTTTTTCTTGATGTATTTGTCCGGTTTAACGTATCGTTCTCCAATGTCATTTACTGTGTCCTTTTGTTGGTTAAGTGCGCTTTTGATGACAAGTTTCTCAGCTATACCTCTTCCTTATGTGAAATTAGACAACGTTTCTGCCACGATTGTTTTAACGGCTGGCTGTTTTAGTTTTTGTAAGTCATATTTTTACTATTACCTTTTTTTTTAACAGTTTTTAATTTAAACGTGAAAACACCCACAAGTAGATTGTGGTCCGACATTATATCCGGAGATGTTTTAACCGATACAAACGGGTTTTAATATCGTTTATTTACCAGTATATAATCGATTTGGTTCCTGACTATATGCTTGGGTTTATCTATTGGAGATCCCAATGTGTAAAGCTTTCTAGGTGGCAATTTAAAAAACTTGTTGTTTAGTCGGTCCCCACGCTCATTTCTGTCTCCTAGGCCGTATGGTCCGATGATCTTTCCCATTTTGCCTTTTTTCGTGTTAAAATCGTCCATTATAATTGTCATTTCGTTCTTTAGTGTTTTGTAGGTTTTTGTTAGATCATTATAGAATGTTTCTAATTCTGCTTCTGATTCTAATTTTCAGCCAATTTACTAATCCTGCTTATAGCCCACGGTCAGTTTTTGAACAACCAGCTGCTATTGTCCAGTTTGCTTTAATTTATCCGCCTTTGATGCCAACTTCTTAGCCTCAGGATATAAGATTGGCCTACCACTTACTAACTTTTCCACCCGTAGCTGTTGTTCAATAAGTGGGGGATTGCTTATACCGGCAATCACCACTGATCTCGATGGATTGCCAATGTTATAACCTGCGCGAAACAAAAGTTATATTTCATGGGCGAAAAAACCGGTTTGTGCGCAAGCAAGTTGAGGGTAACCGCACCTGGCGCCAAACAAACTATCCGCATTATCGGAAAGAATTTTTCGACGGCATCTGGTTTTCTGTTCGAAGTACGGTAGCTAATGAGCGTGACAATCAGACCGCGAACAAAGGGTACGGAGTGCCGGTGTTTGTATTTTGCTACGGCTTTTAAGTACGCATGTTCGTCCACCCATTCATTTGTTTATTCCGCGAGGTCGAAAAAATCTGAAAAATGCTTCTTGCCACTGCGGATCTAAATGTAGGATATCTATGGCAATTACTCGGTCGCCATGCAGAGCCTCGTTAAGCCCAATAGCGAGGGTTTACCGGATGGTTAACGATTGGGTTGGTACTAATAGTAACTATTTTCATCATCACCTCCTTACACCCCATGATAAGCCAAACAGTGAATCCTATTAAAAAAGTTAAATGTAAAAGTTGTGTCGACATTTAAAAAAAATCTACATATGTCTTAACCATTTTTTAAAATAAATTAAAAAAAAAAACCCTACAAAATATTGACATTTTTCTTTATACTTGTACATTGTGTTATTTTCATCTAAAAAAGTTTAAAAACATTTTTAAATGTGAAAGTTGGATTACAGGTATTCAGTGTGACCCAGAATTTGTGTTACAAGAGGTCAAATGGGACAAAAATTTTAAATTTTTAATCGGATTTTGGGAAAACTAGTCGATGGTCCAAAACAAATAAAATACAAAATTTTGCTCCTATTGTGAATATACAGGGCAAGTTATACCTAAATAAAAATATAAAAACTGACCTAGTGTAAAGTACTTTTATTTTTAAAAATAGAACAAAATTGTATAAGTTGTAATGTTGTGAAGAATTAAATTTTAAATTAAAAGCATATAAGAAAAAAATGTTTATTGTCAATTTTGTTACATATTATGCACTTATATAAGCAGACAGCACACTATCGCGAAACGGAACGAAATGGAAGCGAACGAAAATTTTTAAAGCATATAACTAAATGGGATGAGTTCCTCGGTATTTCGAGTCGCGATAGTGTGCGGACTGTCACTTGGTTCGGAAGTATTTTTTCAACAAAGGTATAAATGCACTTAACAAAACTATTCCAGTAGTTTTCTGTAAGGCAATTTTTTTTTGCAATCAGGTATTCCGCCTGGACAATACGTATATTTTCTGTTTTTACCGGGGACAGAGTGATTTCGCGTTTGGACAAATAAAAGTTGATTAACCCATTCACATTTTTTGTAAATAAATAAGTCAATATGTTTAACTTATACAGTAATTAATTAACTTGGTTTTTTTGGAACATCAGATGTCATTGGCACAAACAAAATTGTAAGAAAACCCCTTTAATAATAAAGCAAACTTAAGCCGAAATTTTTGTTTAAATTGCCTGTTATCTAGCGAAATTATAACTATAAATTAATATGCTTTAAAAGTATGAAGTCAAAAAAATTGATTTATTGTGTAAACAGAAGTTATTGCTTAAGCCACATGTTTTAACATATTTTAAGTTTTGTTATTGCACAAAAAATGCAGCTTTTATAGGTGATCAATAAAAACAACCAAAGACTAGTTTTATGTTTTTCTTTCAATAAAACAAAAGTGTGCTAAACAGACTAAAGCACAGTATATTTACAGCGTTAATAACAGTAATATTTTTATATAACAATACAAAGCATTTTTGTTTGCGGTAAAATTTACAGAGGTCTAACATTTAAAGCAAACTGACTACCAAGTATTTAAATCATAATAATAAAAGTCCCATAAATTTTATATTTAACTATTTTTACTGGCACCATTATTCTGATTGTTAAATGTGATAATTATTTATGGTTAAGAGCGTAAAAATGTTTATGGTTTGCAGCAGTAATATAATAGCTTAAAGCGTTAAGAAAAGAATTACACACAGGGGCTTATACACGGTAATATTCTTAAAATCTATTTGTCGTTAAAAAGTGTAAATACAAATTTTGTATTTAATCACGAATTATTATTAATGTTCTTTATTTAATTTGTAATACCACATCTAGATACGCGGCAGTGTGTCAAGTTCAAGCGCCCCGTGTGTAATATTACACAAACCACATGGTGCCACTTTTGACCACTCCATAACTTAAAACCTATTTAACGTTAACATACGAAGCTACGTGTGTTGATTTATATCCATAAGGACAACTAGACGCAGATGATGAATGAGCAATGCGCACTGTTATTTATAGCATAAAAAAGAAAACTGGGCAGCGAAAACGCAAGAAAAAATATGAAGTCTAAATACCTGCCTAGTTTTCTTTACAAACAGTAACGATATTCTACCAAAAAATAAATGTGAAAAACGTGAGTCAAGTTCAAGACTAAAATTATGCTTGGTTTTGGGTTTCGCCGCATAAGAATGAAGATCTATTTAAATAAATGCCAAGTTCTCTACAAAATCGAAATAGGTATTTATAGGAACCAAATAACATTATAAGCAAGTATAAGACTATATTTTTGTTCCTATGAATACATTCTAAATGCATTGGATTTTCCTCGGAACTTGGTACTCATTTAGCTTTCCATTCACAGCCATGCATAATTTTAGTATTAAACTTGTCTCACCTTTTTCAAATTTATATTTTTGGTTGGATTCCTAATAGTTCTAGAGCTGGTAGCCACCTTGATTAATCGACGAGGTTCAAAGCTACGATTTTGTGTATAGTTAGGGATCCCTGGACCATTTTTTCAACAAGCTAATTTTTCGTAAGCAGCTTCATTTTGACAAGAGGCTCAGCTTTTTTCTCTACAACCATTTTTGTTGGTGGTAGCAGGAATTAAGTGTGTTGATTTGACAGATATCAATAATTTATTACAAACAGGGAATTTCTCTGTTAAGTTTTAAGGTAATTATCTAAATAAACCAAAAAATATTTGTTCCACCAAATATAAGGTTCCCCTACCACCAACATGTATGGTTAACGATGTCATATAAATAACTACTAACCTGCTGATTTTCTGTTGATAAAATATTATTTATATTCATAATTTAACACCCACATTTTCCTACAAATTGCGTGGTACGTCATCCTGGTTTTTAAAATTTATTCCAAGAATAATCTTTTGACAAAGCAGAATAAAATTAAAATATTAACAATAATAATAATATTAATAATAATAAGATACATGCTTTATGTAATGGTACGACTAATTAAAATTATCATCAAAGTATTCTTTTAATACATAATACTGCTTTACTTAATAACAAGTTTTGAACAGATATTTTAAATTTTTAAAATTCTAATTTTTAATATCAGTGGGCAAATGATTTATAAATTTTTTGAGTCATAAATTAAAGATTTTTGTTAATGATGAATTTGGATTCGGAAGTTGAAGTTGAGATTTTTCTAGTATCATATAAAGAATTATTAGGACTTTTTAAACAATTTTTTAAAAATTAAACATACTGTTTCTAAAATATAAATAGAGGTAAGAGTTAAAATTTTCTTTGACTTAAACAACGGTTTACAAGAATCTTTTGTCTTTGCTTTGCAGATATATCTAACTGCTCTTTTTTGTAATACAAATACTGAATTTAATAAATATTGATACAGAGTTTCCCCAAAAACAAATTCCATATCTTATGATAGAATCAATTAAAGAAAAATAAATAGATTTTAAAACTGAAAAATCTTCTAATTCTTTAGAGAGTATTCTAATACCATAACAATTAGATGCTAGTTTATTACATAGTTTTCTATATGATCTTTAAAACTTAGTTTAACATCGACAAAAGGCCTAGAAATTTAGTACATGAAGAATATTTAACAATTTGATCATTCATATATATGTTATTAGAGTACATTTAAATGTTAGGATATTAGTTTTATTAATATTAAAAGTAAGCAAATTAGAATCACACCAGGATTTAATTTTTAAAATATCATTATTAATTGAATCGAATAATACATTTTTATTTTTGTTGTTCCATAAAATAGTGGTGTCATCAGCAAACATAGTAAATTGGCCTTTTATATCGATAAAAGCTAAATCATTTATATATAACAAAAATAATAACGGTCCAAGTACAGAACCTTGAGGAACACCACAATTTATCAATTTACTTTCTGATTTAATATTATTTAATTGTACAATTTGTGATCTTTCTGAAAGATATGATTTGAACCAATTTAAGAGACGTACCACGAAAACCATATATTTGAAGTTTTTGTAAAAGAATAGAATGATTTACACAATCAAACGCTTTAGACAAATCACAAAAATAGCAGCTGCAAGAATCACCCTCATTTAATGATGTGTATAGATGTTCGAGAAATGAAAATATTGCATCATTTGTATTTTTATTTTTGAAATCCAAATTGTTTTAAGTTTAAAATCTTATGTTTTTGAATAAAAGAAATCATTCTATTTTGACAATTTTTTCAATTATTTTAGAAAGAGTAGGTAATAAACTGATAGGTCTGAAATTAGAAGGTGTATCATAATCTCCCCCTTTATAAATTGGTATAATTACAGAAGCTTTTAGACATTTTGGAAATACCCCATTTAAAAAAGAAAAATTTATTGCATCAGCCAATGCTTGTAAAGCTGAGTTAGAAAGTTTAGAAAATATTTTAATTGACAAGTTATCCCAACCGAAAGAAGATTTGTTTTTGATTTCATTAAAAGCACCAAGAATCTCTTCTACATTAGTTGGACTAAAAAAAGGTTTCATTAATAACAATGTTTTCCATATAAATAAGTGGATTAATATTGCAAATAATATCTTTAGATAAATTTGAGGCTACAGAGCAATAGAACGAATTTAGTGTTTCACTAGTTAATGTAGTATTTATGGTTGGTAAGTTGTTTTTCCACGAAGGTTATTAATAATAGACCAACATTCTTTTTAGGATTAGATGACATAGATATTTGATTTTCATAGTAATTTTTTTGGCTAGTTTTATTATTTTTCGATAGATGCTACGGTATTTATTAAAATAAGTAATAAAGAACTATTTATAGCAGTAAACTTCCTTATGTAATGTAAAGACCGCATATTTTAGAACTTACTTTAATACCTTTCGTAATCCAATTATTTTTTGACTTTTTTTAATAATTTTTATAGGAAATGCTTCTTCAAATAATTTTAGAACTCTAGAATGAAAAGCTTCTAGTGGGTCAGCCATATTAACAATATCATTCAATGATTATGTGATATAAGATTTTGAAATTTTTGTAATTCTTTTTAGAATAAATTCTGTTAAATAAACTTTTTAATTTTATTCTAGAGAAAAGCTAAATAATGTTTTGTTTAAATGCTTTATTTACGCGACTACATTTTTTTTTTTTTTTTTGTTATTTGATGATTTTGACATCGAATAACTTTGGAACCAATTATAGTATACCTTTTTGTAGAGCGTTAAATTTCCAACAAGTATCTTTTGTCGTGGTTTGTTCGTTAGTGCATAACTTAAAAAAATCCAAAGTAAACGAACTTTTTCCACGGTAATTCCATTTAAAACTTTGGCTGTCTTGGGGTCAGGTTAATTATAAAATTAAGAGCTGCAATTTGGCCTAAGTCTTTTTTGATACAATTCCAAATGTATTTAAAAGTATTGTGAAAAAAATTTAAACATACCCTGAATAAGGGCCACCCTAGTAAAGATAATTAGTGTTTACCTATAAAGCTTTTTAAGTTATTTACCAGTAGGAAGCTAAATGAAAAATACCTTTATTTTAATCACAAACAGAAAATTATTTTACTGAAATTATTAAGTTAAACATTTTACGTTTTAAAAATTCCTCTTTATGCTTCACTAGCACTGTAGCTCTTCGGACTTGTAATTTAAACTAATTAAAAAATGCTTATTAAAAAAGTTTACATTAATTAGATTGTAAGTAACTCCAATAAGAGTCAGAACTTAAAACATTTTTAATTTTAACTGGATTTTTTTATCCAAAACCAACTCTTTTTCTATTTCATTATTAAATTATAAAATTTTGGAAACATTATTTTTGTATAATTTGTTAGTCTACATATGTAAGGGGTGATTCACTATGAGGTACTTTAAAAAAATAAAAAAAATAAGAAAAATAACTTTATTAAGCAAACCACGAAGGCTAAAAGCCTAAATACTAACGTACCGTGGGTGTCTTAAGCGAGGTAAGAGGGAGTTTGTTGACACGGGACTTAAATACTTGAAGATTTGGGGGGGAAGGAAAGACCTCCGCGGGCAGCAGGTTCCACAATCTAGAAACTCTAGGGATAAAGAACGAACAAAGTGAGAAGTTCGGGGCCTGTCCAGTTGGACCGTATAGGGATGCATATGCGCGGAACCACGAGTTTCTCTGTTGGGAACCGTGAGTGGAGGAACTATACTGGTCAATTCTTCAGAGCAGAAGCCATGGAAGTACCTATAAAAAAGCGATAAATCGCCCACAGCCCGACGATGGGCAAGAGAGGAAGCCTTTCTGTAAGTGAAGGATCATTAATGAGACGAATAGCTCTTCTTTGAATAGAATCAAGAATGCTCAGGGTTGTGGGGGACGCCATGCCCCAGATATGAGAACAATATTCCAAGGGAGGTCGGATTTGGGACACATATAAAGTGTATAAATTAGAAGCGGAAAAATACTTTTTGGCTCGAAAGAGAAATCCAAGCTTTTTTGAAGCTGCCGTGGCTATAGATACAATGTGTTTATGCCAGTTAAGGTTACTTTCAAATGTGACGCCCACAAGATTGAAGGTGTCTTTGCTCTGTAGAACTTGGCCGCTCATAAGTAGAGGATGAGTATTTGATGACTCTTTTCGCGACAAGGAACATGACTGTGTTTTGGATGCATTAAAATGGACGAGATTTTTGGCGCCCCAATCAATATTAAATTAAGATCCTGCGAAAGAGATATCTGCATCGCTCTGCGTTTATTTTCCAAGTCAGGTTTAGTGATGGGTTTAGGAACCTGAAAACTGGAGTGAAGGAGTACTATCGTCGGCGAAACTATGAATGGAATTAGTTGTGGACGAGAGAAGGTCGTTGATGTGAAGAAGAAACAATGTTGGTGCCAGAACTGAGCCCTGAGGGACTCCAGCATTTATTTGGTGAAAGCTTGAAGAATGGCCGTCCACAATAACTGATATACGTCGATCAGATAGATAACTAGAGAGCCAAGTACAGAGTTTAGTTGAAAGACCATAGGAGGGAAGTTTATTAAGAAGTGCTGCATGCCAGACCTGGTCAAAAGCTTTGGATATATCAAGAGCAACGATCTGGGACTCACCTAGAAACTCAAGAGACTTATTCCAACAGTGTGATACGAAGGAAAGAAGATCTGCTGTAGATCTTTTGTGGCGAAATCCATACTGCCTGGCCTTTTAAATGTTGGCCTTAACTGCGCCTAACATGGTCTGTTCTTAAGCTCCAAATTCCGAGCGCCAAATCAATTCGTCAGAATCATGACGTACACTCGCAGCTACAGCCGCTATATTTTCTGCACTACGTGCTGGATGTGGCTCATTTGGTCAATAATTATCCAATAATGAACACTGGAGTCCAAATTTTTGTGATGGTACAGCCAACAGCCTCGATCATAAGTTGCCCTAAGCGCACGAAACACATTTTTCGGGGAACGATGATTTTCATAATAGAGTTGAACAAGTTTTACACGTTGTGCCGGGGGCTAAGTCTTTCCAGACTAGATTTTCAAACAGTACTAAACACAGATACCATAACAGCTTAAAATTTGGACCCTCTTATCTATCCAACAATACGTACTAGAAAAAGTACCTCTAAATCTCCGCTCCTTATAATGGATATTTACTTGCAAATAAAAAAATTTAGGCTTAATTTTTTTAAGAAAAAAATCCTTTTATACAAAGTGACCCTTTATATTAATTAAACGGTTTTACTTAGCTTCACCTGTTTATTTGTTTTTTTTTATTTGTTTTGGTCAAATTTAGCAATTGGAAATCGACCCCTTCCTGACGACAGACCAATCTGAAATTTGGTACACACTTTTAATCTTGATGACCATACAATAAAATAAATTCTTTTTAATTGTAAATCCAAGATGCCTTACAGGATTGGTTGTCCACTACTAGTCAGTAGAGAAGGTCCAGCCGAATGACAGGAAAAGCAGGAACTCTTTCTTTTAACTGTCGAAATAGAAAGACCTCTTTTCCATAGAATTTTGGAATTGTTATATTTACGAATGAAATTGCAAATGCGTATTCATCTCCAATATTTGCGAATGCGAATGTTGACTTTTAAATAAAGCGTTAAAAAAATATCAGACATCGTCATTTATTATCAATGTATTAGTCAAATTTAATTAAAATAAAAACATACAAAGCATATAACGAAGTTTGGACTAATTTTACAATTTGTGACGTTGAAAATGCGAAATGCAAATTGTGTGATAAAGACTACTCCCGTTAACATTTAAACTTATATAAATAAATATGACTAATAAAAAAAAGGAGAAAATGACTGAACTTGACTTTGCCATCTTCTTCATGGCAATGTCAAGTTCTTTTGAACAAAATATAATATTATTTAGAAATAAATTTCTTATGTTAGAATAAATATTATATTTTTGTTAAATAGTTTCTTTTTCTGAGTTTATTTAAAAAGATATTTTAAAATAAACAACACCTTATTCTTGCCACTTTTTGCGTTCTACAAAATTATGCTAGTAAATTTAAAATCTGACCTTTCGTCTTCGGACCGTCATCATCAACTTTGCTTTTATAATAGGCGGAATTTTTGTTTTTACCTTAATGAACTTGTGTCTCAAGTCCAAATTTAACGATATATCACACTTTACATTTATGCGACGTTTCTACCCAAAACACCGAATCATTCACTGTTTTGCCATTAAAAATTATGATTTTATATCAATTGTTCGGATACATTTTTGTTCGCAGGTAAAAATCATGTTTTTTTCACATTCTTTTAAATTATTTGTTTTTTCACAATTCAATAACAAGACAGAAGAATAAATGTTATTTAAGTGCATTTAATAATGCGTATTGAACTAAAGCATTTAATTTGATTAAAGTCCCCTATTAACTATATCGCAGCCTGTAATAAGCATTACTTACCTGCGAACAAAAATTTCCCGAATTTTTAAACTAAAATCATAATTTTTAAGGGCAAAACAGTGAATAATAAAATGGTTTTTGGGTCAAAATTTCGCATAAATGTAATATGTTGTTGGATTTCGAATTAAAATACGAGTTTATTAGGGTAAAAACCATATATTCCGCCTATTAAAAAAAAACAAGCTGATGACGGCTTAAAGACGAAACGTCATATCCTAAATTAAATGGCATAATTTTGTTGAACCAAGAAAGAGCCAATGGTAATGTGTTATTTACTTTAAAATATCTCTTTAAATAAACTCAGAAAAAATAAAAACTCTTTCGCAAAAATTTGGGATTTTCCGGATAATTCCGGAACGGCTGTAAAACTTTTAAACAAAATTTGGTTAAACATAAAAAGTTGCAACTTTGCACCAATTTAACCAACCCTGTAGCTCTTACCGTTTCCGAAATTTTAACGGTGGCCTTCGAATTTGTAACAGCCTGCTTACGAATTATTAAAAAATATGTATGGTTTCATCAAATATAAACGATAAATTGCTTTCTCTACCTTTAAATTATACTTTTCTTTTAATAAAAAATATTATAGAAATACCCTTAAAAAATAAAAAAAACAGTAGGGAAATTTATGGATATAAGCTAACTTATTTTATTCTGACAGCAAACTAATATTCAGCTTGCATCAAAAGAAATCCTATATTTTTCAGAAAACATAAGCAAATCAAAACCATCTGCTGCTCTATAATAAGTCATGTCACATGTTGTGTACACATCATTTTTATGGAACTCGATACTGTCCACTGCAACTTGAAACTTAATAAAAACTTTACATGTCGTGAAATAAAATATTTTAAAAAGAAATATTAAACTCAGCAATATAGCTTTTCAAACTGTTTATTTAACAAGACAGTGCGATGACACATCGAGTAACAGAATATGTTTGTGTCGACTTTTTTTCGCATTTTATTTTTTTACCACTTTTTACCCGACTTCAAAAACGAGGAGGTTCTCAATTTGCCGCATAAGTTTTTTTGTGTGTATGTTATGTGATTACTCCTGCGTTTGTAAGTCGATTTTATTTTTTTTGCAAAAGTGCACTTTTGCGGTGGTCCCTATAAAAGATTTTTAATCGTTAATGAATATATTAGCGTACTGCTGATATCTCACAAACCAGCAATAATTGAAGTATAGTTTACACTACGTTTTTAATTTAGAATTTAATACAGAGTCCAAATTTGTTAAAATATACAGGGTGTTCCATTTAGAAAAATTTACTTAAAAATAAAAATTCTGTTTTTTTTAGACACCTTGTATATTAACTGTCAATGTGAATAAAAAGAGTTATCCAAATAAACATTTATTATTTTAAGTTTATTTTGGCATCTTGTTCGAGGGCAAAGTTATTTCGTGTAGAAATAGAGTTGGGACACCCTGTATGTCACGGGCAAATGGTTATTTTAGGCAAATGGCTTCTCTCTGGGCAAATGCTTTCTACCTGGGCAAATAGTGTATTTTTATTTTAATATCTCAATTGCCTAGGCAAATTCTAATTTATTAGTTAATTATCTTTTGATTCTATTTGCCTAGAAATATTTGCATAACCAGATGGTCCTGCAGAACTGTCACAGGGGGTCATGGTTAGTTAAATATATTTTTTTAATTCCTTAAGTCGAGATCGCAAAAGGGAAAGTTCTAGACCTATAAGAGAATTATTGCAAGTTGCCTTATTATGCTCAGGAATTATTAATACCGACCTTATTTAAATAGTGCTTGTACCCATAATTTAGAGTTATTGCAAATTATGTTGGCAGTACCATTAACCTAAAAAAAAGGGGAAAAAATTTAAGTAGTTTTTCTTTATTGTTTTGTGTTGTAGGGTTTTGATTAACACAATTACAGAAAAACATTTGAAAAAGCAAGGTTTTAAGTATTTTTACTTCTAAAAACTTTTAGATTTTGTGGTCGGCAGCCGTTCGGTTAGGCGAACAGTTCCGAAGTTAAAATACCAACCAAAATAAGGCACGACCTAAAACCGACATAAATAAAGCCAGGCACTATACTTATTAAGGGAGTCCTTGTCCTACTATGCATCTGCGCAAGCTCAGATGTCAAAATAAGCCGATATTCTTAGTGCCTGGCCTTATTTCACTGTGCAATAATTCTCTATTGTTTTTCTCTGCCGTACATTCTTCGTGCGACAAAGCCATACTTGCGCCACCAATTGGTATAACGTTAAACGAAAAAATAAAACGTAAAAATACGAGCGCAGTTTACAAATTGCAATTATTACATGTTTAAACAAAATTTACTCCTTTCACCGAACTAAAAGAGAGGCTACAGGAAAAAGCACAGCGCCGTGTAATTTGATTGATTGACATTGGGTGGAGCATAGTTAGCCTTGGTTGGTTAATTTTTTTCTTTATCTTGTTTTATTAGAAAGTTAAAAAAACAGAACTAACCATGACCCCTGAATGTGACAGTTTTGCATGACTGTCTGTAACCTTTCAAACCAATCAAATTACACGTCATTGTGTTTTTTAATGTAGTCTTTGAAAGAGGTACTGGTAGTGTTTTTAGTGTATGTTTACCAATTTAATAGTAATAATAACAAATAAAAAAGCAAAAATAAACATTTAAGAAAAAATAAATCAACTTTAAAAAAATAAATAAAACTCACTAAAAATAAAAAATAATAATAAAAATAATAAAGTCCGGTAATAACATATGCGCTAAACTACTAAATAGTAATAACCAAATAAGTAAAAGCTTTTTATACTTTATTACCATATGCTATTGCCCGATCTTATTTGTCTATTTTATAAAGTCGGTCTTTTTTAAAGTTTTTATTAAAAATATATTTAATACTTTGGTAACTTTGACTATGTAGGATCCAAAATTTTTTCTACAAAATCCAAATATGTATGAGATCTTAAGGTAGGTTAGTTTTGACTTGGCCAGTTTTCATTACATCAGTCATATTATAAATTTATTTAACCTATACATATTTTCCTAATTCTGATCAAAACAAGCCTAGTAAAATCTTACCCAGTTTAAGATCTCTACTGACTTGGCTCACCTTTTTCACATTTATGTTTTTGGTGGGATATTACTTTTTGAAAAGAAAACTGGGCATGTATTTGGATTAAATATTTTTTCTTGCGTTTTCGCTGCATAGTTTTTTTATACTATTGTCTTCATTTTTAGAAGGTTAAAAGTACGCATTTCCCATTTATTATCTGCAACCTTTTTAGCATGCTTCCTGTTTATGCTTAAGTTGGACAAGTCTTGGCAATATAGCAATATTGTTAACGTTTGTTTATTAGCGCGTATTACAAGTTTTTGTATAGGGACAATACCTATTTTTTTACTTAATTTTATTTTCATATTTCTGTTAGAGGTATAGCAAATATAATAATACATATATTAGAATGGTTTAAAATATCTACTTAAAACGGTTCAAACGCCACAATTTAAAAAAAAAAAACTATTTTTTATATGGAGACTTCCCCCAACCCCACTATTTTTTTTTATTGAAGGTTTTTCTACGCTTACACACAACTAATGACCTGCATTTTAAATTTTATCTTCTTTGGTTATCTGAAATTTGATTAAGCTTTTGATCTATATGTCAGTTAGTGAGCCAGTCAGTAAGACATTAACGACTTAAAGATAAATTTATATGTAGATTGACGTCTCTGTTTCCGTTTGCCTTTTGACGTTTTTAATTAGAAAATAAAACAACTAGTTTCCATTTGTCAATTTATATATTCTGTTTACTGTTTTCATATACCATATTAGAAAACGAGACGTCAAACGGCTGTCGGTGACGGAAACGCCAATCTATAGATTCAGCTTCATATGTTTATTACCGTTTGAGCTAGCTTTATGAAATTTGGTCTTCTAGTTATCTTTTGCATTCGACAATTCGCCGCGCCGCTCCACGTCGCATACCCCGCCACATAGCGCGGGCGGGGACATGGACGGAGTTCACGTCGTTTCAAGGGCTTGGCGAATGATTTGCCGGTAATTCAGAGCTGGTTGGTTTTTTGATGTCAAAGGAGCGCGCAAACAGGTTGGTTAGTTTGGACGGATGTTTGGCGAATTGTTGCAAGTCTGGACGCGGCCTAATATTACACTAGCCGCTGCAGTCAGTTCCTTTGCTTGGCTTGACATGCTGCTATCTAGATATCAAAATGCTGTTAATATCCTAAAGGCTAGCAATATAATTAACAGATAATTGCTTAAACTGACAGTTTTTCGATCAGCGAATTGTTTGAAAATAAGTTAAAAAATATTATTCCCGAATTTCTAGACCGACATACTCTAATTGGCGATTTTAAAGATCAATGAGACCTCTGGTGGTTAACGGCGCAACCTAAGAAAACAGGTGATCGGACATGTTTAACCATTGAAATGGATATAAATATAATATTATTTATTTACTTCGCTATGTTTAACACGCGTTTTTGGTCCTTGTGCGTGAATAGCTGTGTGTTTTCCTATCATCTTTATCAAAATGTCTTTCTTTTCACCTACATTAAAACGTTTATTATGGCATCAGAAGAGCTATTAACATATAAAATAAAAAGACTATCGGGAGTGCAATTAAGGTATGAAAATACTAAGCTTAGCGTCAAAAACAGTTCTTCACTGTGTCACTCAAAAGTTTTACATGGCGCCTTCTTTACTAATCACCACTAACAAAAAGTCTGTTAAACCATTAACGCCCGTTTGCACCGGTTCTTCCTAAAGTTTAACTTAGCTAAGAAGAACCTTAGATTAAGGTCAACCTTAATAATGTTTCGCTTTGCACCGAATGAATTTTTTAAAACTTAGCGAAGTGTAAGATACATTTGGCAACGTCGGATTTTCTTCTATTTCTAGCCAAAAAGGGAAGAAGTTATTGGAACTAACCTAATTTTTTTGCATTTTTGTTATGTTTCTTACAGCAACGCCATAAACAAAGCAGTTGAACAACATATCTTTCTTTTTTTTAGCATTTTTTTAATTTAAGCTCTTGTATTAAGAAGTTTATGCTGGTTCATCAGGGAGACATTATTGTTTCTGAAATAACAGTAGTGCCCTACATAAATGTAATTATTATAGTTGTTTATTGTTATACTTTTTATGTCTCCAATTCAAGCAAGTACAAAACAAGACCTGATTTAAGAATAAAAGTTATACTTACATGTTATATGTAAATTCTATTGCATTCTCTATAAGTTGCAAAATATTTAGAGCTGTAGATTTTGTTACACGAAATCTTTGAAAAAAAAGTAAATTATAGAAGCTTTCAAAATAATTTGCTCTTTCATATATTTGCCTAGGAATACTGTTTAATATTTGGTTATCATCAAGTTCTATAAAATCATCATCAAACAACTCCATTTTCCTTTTTCATTATACATAGGTACGTATTCAACGTGTTCCGACAAAATATTACCTAAAGACTTCTTTGAAACGCACAAATAAAGATTGTAAAAATAATGTCTTTGTAAAAAAATATTTTTGGCGTTAAACTGTTAAGCTATACTTAAACTACAGATATTCCTAGGCTTAATTAGAAGGTTCACTTTTGTTCGACTTAAACGTTGAGCGGGAGCGGTGCAAAATAAATCTATGACTTAAGCAATGTTTAAAGTTAAAGTCCACCTAAGAACAAGTGGTGCAAACGGGCGTAAGGGTACTACTTAAACTCACAAATCGAGTTTTAATACACTTAATACGTATAAATCTATACAAATTCACGGCTGTATTGAAACTTGATATAAAGGATGTTTCTAAACTAATGCGAAAAATTTTAGGGGGTGATTTCTGTTTTAAAATAAAGGGTAGTTTGCTTAATAAATATAGGGTCCAAAGTCAACCATTAGGGTGATATTGCAGTACAAAGTTGCCGAAAAAATAAAGTTTTTATTTTTTATCTCAAAAACGAAAAGCTCTAGAATAATGAAATTCTACGGAAATATTTCTAAGTATTATAACAGTACAGTTTTTAAATATTTTTGCACTTTTTAAAATTATTGAAAATAATAAAAATAGACCACCTTTATCACCTTTGTCAGCCAAAGTTTAAGAATGACTTAAGCAATGATCTCGAAAAATGTAAATTAAAATGACCTGATTTATTTAGAAACTTACTATAGGTATGCATCAAAAGATGCCCTGTAAAAACTTTACTAAGATAGAAAATAAATTATGGATGTTTTTAAACTTAAAACTTTGACGCTTTATAGCTCTAAAACCAGAGGCGATCGGACATTGTTAAATCTTTAAGAAAATTAACCGAAAGCCACTTTTTATAAGGATTGAGCGGGGTCCTTTAAATATTGTTAAGTAATGTTTTCATTAGATCAACTTCTGTTAAATTAAAATTCGGTATCGGAATTAACTAATCTTTTGGAAACGATAAATTAACTTAGTAGCGCAACATTCTATTTGATCTGCAATCTGTCTTTCTTTAAATGTACCGATTAGCCAATTAATTGGAGAAAGAAGATGGAAACGCAAAGAAATTAAGTGAGATTAAATGGCAAATTGGCCTAAGAAATAACCATTTATATATTTATTTTATTGTTTTTTTTTTAGATTTCGAAAATTAGTGTGGATACTTTTTTATCCAAAAGGTATTAGAAATACAATTAAGTAGGGAACGTGAATAGACTTTTCAGTATGTTAAAAAAATATTTTTATTAGTTCGGCTTATGGAAATCGTTAAAATCGTATTGAATTATTTTTTTGTCATCCTTGAATTATTTTCTTCAAAATAAAAAAAATAACCACGCTCGAGCAGGTCAAAATGACGTTTTTTATTACAACTTTGTAGCCCTCCGCTCTCTTTACGTCACTTTCAAATTGACAGATTAGTGGAATATACACTCTCTAGCATGTAATTAACTCACCATATCAACAATTTTTGATGGATATATTTTTGTTTTCTACAATCGCCCCTGTATACGGGGCTCATATTTGGTGGACGTTTTTAATTGGGTACAAGATATATTTTTCTGACGCGCTGTAGTAACTTCAAAAATCCCCTCTTATTGGGCTCCTCTACCATTATTACGTGTTTAATTTAACGACGGATGCAATTTTGGATCAAATGTTTTTTGCGTATGCCATGGCTGACAAATAATCTGTCACAATTTGGAAGCACTGAATTTATTATTCTATTTATTTTACCGATATATTATTAGTCTTAGAAAAAGCATAGTATGCAACTTGCACAGAATACTAATTTTTCTCTCGTATGACTTACAACACTCGCCTGGCGTTCGTGCTGCAAAAGTCATACTCGTGGGAAATAATTAACGTTCCGTAATATATTATTTCAAAGTAAACCATTTGCCCTTAAAAAATACCTTGTGGTTATTAAAGGTAGTTCGAAATTATTTTAAAATTATATGCCCTATAAATTTATTAAATTTTTGTTTTATTTAAAGGTGCGTTCAGATATGTACAGTTGCATGTCGTTGTATATAAATCTAGACGGGGCGGCCGTCGCAGTTGTTCGTGGTTGCAGGTCGTGGTTTAAATTTGGACGCACCTTTAAAGGTAGTTTGAAAGCAAATGTTTATCCGCTAAGTTTATGAAAAAATAAACTTTAGAGGGATCCAAATCATTAGTAACTTTGTTATTGGTCAGAATACAAAATTGTTTAAATTGGCAAATTGCACTGGTAACTTTCGTTAAGAACAGGAGTAGAAGACACAATTTATAACCATGTTTTTAAGTTACAGAATAAACTTATAGTTTTTAATTAAACACGCTGTATATTTTATTACTTTGTAAAAAAGTCAACATTTAAAATATCCAATTTTTAATATTTCCGGAAATATAAGAACGCAGACACTCAGTTTATTGTATTATGATTAAATACTTATTTTAAAAAACTTAGAGAAAGTACTTGATACAATGTGTATTTTTTATAGTTTTGGAATTATGGCAGTTAAGTTAGTATTCATATCTTAGTAGATCGTTAGATATATTAAAAAATTATTTCATGTGGGTGGCAATATTTTTAAAAACTACAGTGAGGGGCCTAATAATTAAACCATATTATTATTTTTTTATTTCGCAAATATTTCTGAATATACCTTAACTTCCAACTCGCATTGTAGTGACCCAGAAAAAAAAACATACAATTAAAAAATATAATTTTAATAGTTGAAAATATAATATTTTTTTTGTTATTTTTAATAAAATGAAATAATTTTTATTGAAAGAAAAAATTAAATATATATATATATATATATATATATATATATATATATATATATATATATATATATATATATATATATATATATATATATATATATATGTATTTATATTAAGTACTAGGTGATTATTTTTAAAGTTTAAGTTGCAAAGGTAAATAAAATATTTTAAATAAAACAATTTAATTACTACAACTTACTTACTTGCAAAAGTTCATTAGTTATCCATAGAAATAAAATTCACATTTACTTTTATTTACTTTTCTACATATTGACTAATTTTTTAACCGATTCCCGAAAACTGGAACGGACAAAAAGAGTTTGGGTATAAAACCCTTCTTTCATTGGTACTTGGAGGAAGTAAAATATCACGCGATTTTTGTGCCGTGTGGAAACATCAAGTGCAAAACTGGCTGTGGTTGTGCACACGGTACTAAATGGAAATTTTCTCGAAAGCAAGCACAAATTTGCTCTCGAAACGAAACTAACATTGCAGGTGTTCGTTTAAGAAAACAAAGAAATATGTCAATCAAGGATTATGTAAAAAGACGCCTAAATCGCCTAAGAAGTTAGTTACTTGTGATCAGTCATTGCTAATAGTTTTTAACTATTAGCTAAAACTACTAACTAAAAAGTTCGTGTAGTGAATACCGGGATATCCGAAAAGTTAGTACGCGAAAACGTATCTTCGACGAGTCTTGGATCGCAAAAATAAAATCCATTTTTCTGGTAAATTGTTAAAACAAAAGTATGTAAATGCGTGTTTTTATGCTAACTTTAGTGTAAGATATAAGCATATAATTCAATTTTGAAATTTTATTAATAATTTTATTAAAGTGAATCAATACTTAAAATAAAAAGTAATAAAGTGAACTCAGTGTATTCTCGCCTATAATCACAAATTTGAATTATATCTTCTAAACAACAAAAAGTACAAATTAACATAAGATCCCTTTTAAAAGTGTCTACGAAGATTAAAGCTTCCTTTACAAAATTTTTCCGAAGCTTTAAGCTGCTAAAAATCAAACCCAACTATAATTCTGTAGCAACCACCAAAAGAAAAACTCAACAAAAAGGGGGTTAACTTTGGGGTAGCACTACAGCATACTTTACTTCTTACTTTTTAATCTAATTTAATAATCTAATAATTTTCGTGTACAAATACTCCCCTTTCATCGTTTATTTAACTTTAATATTTTTTTCTTTAAATATAATTATCTTAGTATTAAATTGTGGCTCTGTTTTAAAAAACTTTGTTAACATCAAAACTGTTTTTCTTTCTGTTAAACATAAAAAATATCTTTTGTTGATGAAAGGCCTATTCTTTTGAGACTGATCGAGTGATCAAACTGATAATTATCATTCTTTTGAAACTTATGTGGCTAACTTCATTTTTAAGGTTAAATAATATTTTAAATAGTATCAGTCACGTGATCAAATCATTAGGATTACTTGCAGATCAACGAACTGATAGAAGTGAAACTGATTATGTCTCGAAAGAATAGCACTAAAGTGTACACGTAATTATTACCAAAGTCGGTCTAATAAGGTCACGACATTTGGCCATATTGCTTTGACGTGTTATGACGTATCATCTCCTATTTTTCGGCCATATTGTTCAATGTCGGAGATTACAGTTTATTGTATTAGTAGAACAACCGTTTACACAACAGTTTTTAATTGTTATTAAGTTGTAAATTCTTTTACTTTTAATAAAAAACATTTGGAATTACATCTTTCAACAAATATCACTTCCAAAACAATGCAAAATGAAATGGGCAAATTCTAGACGCCACTGGATTGATCTTCAGCTTTGATTTTTACCCAGTCTTGTCAACTTTTCTCCGAGAAGTGCCCTTCCTTGCGTCCCCGATCTCGAACCGCCTACGAGTTGAGGATATGTCGCAACCTTATAAATATAAACTAACCTTGATTATTACTAAAAATGTCTTATAATGTTTGCAAATTTTAGAAGTAGAGAGGAAGTAAATTGTGTTTTAGAACCCAGCCAACTGACATTTTTGAAGAGTGCCGCAAAAAAAGTTATTGCAGTGAAGTAAGTTTTTTAAAAATTATTTTTGGGACACTTCTGTATACATCAAAATATTTTAAGGGCATGTTTATTTGAAAACCCTACAACTCCTATAAAAACCTTTTGTCATATCTTGTTAAATAATAGAAATATTGAAATTTAGCTTAGTTCATAAGCTTGCGAAATGCGAGTTGCAAATCGTGTTCTGATTTGTCAACTTCTAACGAAACATTCAAAAGTCGTTAGAAATTATGGCCTAAGCTTTCTCGGACCTTTAGGCGACGCCCAGAAAGTTTATCTGTCAAGGGGTTGGAACTGTCAAAACTCTTGACTGGCGACTGAGGAAATATCTCCTAATAGGTACCCTAATAAAATACCTATAATTAAGTTTTTACAAAATGACGAAAGTTAAGTTTCAATTCATTAACCTTTGGTACCAGCCAAAGCCACTATAAGTCAAACTTCATAGTCTAAAAAGTTGGGACGTTATAGCAAGTCCGATATCCCATTAAATCTCCAAAAGTTTTAAATCGTTTTTCTAACAGCAAGCCATTTAAGTTAAATACCTTAGCAGTGCTTGATCGTACACGTATTGATTTTGTTTCATTTAAAGTAGGGGTGTGCGAATATCGATCGAATCGACTCGAATCAAATATTAATATTCGATTCGAAATTCGAATCGAGTTATTCGAAATTCGACGAATAATTCGAAAAATTTCAAATAATTCGAAAAATTCAAATAATGAAAAATTTTTCGAATAATTCAATTTTTTAAAATTATTTTACCCAATTGAAAGTCTATAACATCGGACATTAAAATATTCTACTAACCCATAATATCCTTTCTGATTTAAAATGAATCATCTAAAGAAGACAACTGTTCATTTTTTTTTATTTTAATATAAATATATATATAAAATAAAATTCTCTTTTTATATTTTTAATATAAAATTTTTGAAAGACCCTGTACAAAATGCAAAAGATAAATTATTTTTCAAGTTTAGTAACAGATTTATGAAATACCCTGTATCATATGTGAAATACAATAATTTTCAACATTTTAAACACATTGTATTAAGGGTATTTTTTAAAAAGCCTAAAAAAGTTCATATGTATATGTATACCTTACAATTTAGCCTTACTTTTGTTGGCCGGATATACCTAAACATCCTGTAAATAGGAATTAAAAAAATTCAAAATACTGTTTTTTTATTTAAAATATTTAATTAAAAACATATTGTTGTTGAAAAGAACGTTGTTTTATTTACAAATTTTTGTTACACCCTGTATAGTGCACAAAAACCTGGTCAATTTTAAGTTTTAAATACTGTGTGTATATTCATTTGCTTACTATATACATATACCATACTATATATGTATACCTTCTACTTCTGCTGAAAGTAAACGATTGTTCTCTACTGCTGGTGATCATAGGCACAATTTGGGTGGGGCTAGGGAGGTTTAGCCCCCCCAAAAAGAAAATTAGACAAAATTAGTCCCCCCCAAGATTTCCAGTATCCAAGCCGAAACTTATGTGACTAAAACCTAAAAGCGATAAGAGAAAGTGATATTTATGTCAATAGTGCCACTTTTACCTAATTGTAGGTCATTTTTGTGGCAGTAATGACAAATAAATCCCTTTATCTTTCCCAAATTTTTTGCAAAGTCTCGAAGCTTGCCACATACCTTTCGGGACTACCAAGACTCCAGCCCTACCTAAAAACCGAAGCAAACTGCGCCTATGCTGGTGATATTGTATCTGATAAACGAACTTTTGTTATCACCAGATTTAGTTTCATATTTATTATTTTTGAACAAGAATTTGAAGTTATATTTCTTAATAGCTGTTTTATTTGTATAATTAAATTTTTTGATTCATATAAAATGTTATTATTTGTCAAATTTATATTTAAATATTACGCTTATAAATCCTAAATTCAATATCCTCGAAAATTTGCGATTACTACAATAATTCGTAATAATTCGAAAAAATCAAATATTCGAAAAAATTTCGAATTATTCGAAAAAAATTAGAATTATTCGAAATTTCTCGAATTATTCAAATTTTTTTCAAATTATTCGGGAACTTTCGAGTAAATCGAATTTACGAAACATTCGATTTCAGTTTTGAATCGAATATTGATATTCGATTCGATACGAATTATTCGTAGGTTCGAATTATTCGCACACCCCTAATTTAAGGATATTAAAGGTGTCGTTTTGTTTTGCTTCTATAATAATTAAAGGCTTTTTTAAAAAGTAAAAAAAAATGCTATTTTACTTTTCGCAATACACAAAAACAGAAAAAATGTAAAAAAAAACGCCATATTAAAAAATAATACGGTGTAGTAATACATTATACAAATCCGTATATCCCAAACAAATTTGTTCCGCGCCGAACCATAAAGCAAATTATCCTCCTATTATGTTTTGTGGATGCACATATTTTACATTCCATAATTATATTTTATTCGCTCCGAAAATTTACGCAAGAGTTAATTTTTTCCAAATAACTTAATTAATTTTTTAACAATTTAGGGTAAGCAAAAAAATTGAAAAAGTTTAAACAAACAAAATAAAATACTTTTAACAGTAAATATATTTAATGTGTCCACGGACAGACCTAACTATACTCGTATTTTTTTCTTTTAATGTTTCTCAAATGCTTAGAGGTACGAGATAAAATAAAAATCGCTGTAGATTATAGAGAGGGGTTTAAAATCGCGCATTTATTACTTTAAAACATTAAAAATATATGTTTTTAAAAATATCTAATTAAATGGCTCGAAAAATCTATTAATTTAAAATGCATAATATCTTTTTTCTATTGGTTATATTTTCTAGAAAAAGGTTTCCTTAAATAGAATAAAGAAAACAGCAAAAAAAAACAATCAAAGCGTTAAAAAGAATCGCCTTATGATTTACAGAAAAATAAAAATGTAGAACAAAATCTTGGTCTTATATTTTTATGTGTTCTATAGAAGTCTTTTAAAAAAAAGACAAATTTTTTCAGTGTTCATTTACAGGAAAATTTAAAATTACCAAAATAGTACTTTGTAAATAAAAAAATTGATGGTAAATATTCTGGTAACCTTTTTGTAAGTAGTATAAAAACAATCAACATTTTAACTTTTTGATAATTAAATCTTTACTTTTTGTGCTGCTACTTTTATGAAATAAATGATAATCTTTGCGTCTGTATAAAAAACTAAATGAATTATTCATAAAGAAAAAAAAAGTTTTCACTTAATTTTCACCAGGACCCCTATTCTCCATTTTGAAAGATGTGAACTTTCCGCCACCCAATGGGAACGTTCACATCATCGATCGTTTTTCTCGGTAGTTAAATTCCGAATTCTTGAATACAGCGCAACGATGCGCTTGGTATAAATCTTTTTTTTATTTTGAAAAAAAAATCATAAATTATTTTTTTATTTTAACACAAGGCACACGAAAAAAAACAATACCTAATCTTAATATGTAAACAACTAAAAATTCTTACTATGCGCAGGCTTTTCCCAATGTAAATGCGCTTCTAGTGCTTAAAACCAAGAGACACAATTTCTCTTATTTTTTTAACGGTGTGATTATTTTCACGACTTTCAAGAATACTGTCGAATCGAATTTTAAGAGAACCGCACCAAAGTTCCATTAATCTGATTATTCTCACGACTCGAGAATTGGGGCCCTATAGTCATAGGTAATAGGAAATAAAAAATATTTAACTTTTTATTTTAGTACTTTTAAAACTATATTTTTTCAAATAATATTTTGGCGATTTTGAACCACGCTGTATATCATAGGACAATTTAAAACCACTTTGTATATGATAGGGCTATTATGATTATTATAGCATTTGGCATTTTTGATGAAGCAAAACTTTTTATGAAAAATACCATAATTAAAGGCTTATAAATAAAAATAATTACAGATATAATAAGGTCCATCCGCGGACACACTGTATACAGGGTGGTAGGGAAAAAAGCTACCACAAATTCCTCCCACAAAATGTGGTGATCTAACCAAACTTACCCAGGGCCGTATTAACTGTATGAGGCGCCCTAGGCTATAATTGCCAGAGCGCCTATTTTCTACTAAAAAAATTTGAATAGCAAAAAAAAAGTTCCTTACCTCCATACCGCCTATTTTCAGTGTTAAATTCTCTCCTTTTCGCATAGATTTTTCCATTTTTATTTATTTCCAGTCAGAAAAATTAGTTCTAATCCCCACCCGACCTAAACTTTTTACAAACTTCCCTGTGTAGCACCTATTACTCCCCTGTCTGGCGCCTATTTTTTTCATGGCGCCCTAGGTTGCTAGCCTAGTCAGCCTAATGGATAATACGGCACTGAACTTACCTTTGTACAAAAGACGATGATTTCAAAGATACAGGAGTCAAAAGTTAAAGTCAGTTTTAGTTTTTATTAATTAATTTTGTTATTAGTAGGTGTTGGTATACAAAATCTGGTTAGTTCTGGTTAGTTTTGGTTAGTTCTGGTTATTATAGGAACACACTGTATACAGGGTGGTACGGAAAAAAGCTACCACAAATTCCTTCCACAAAATATGGTGATCTAACTAAACTTATCTTTGTACAAAAGACGATGATTTCAAAGATACAGGAGTCAAAAGTAAAAGTCAGTTTTAGTTTTTATTAATAACAAAATTATTTATTTTAATTAATTTTGTTATTAGTAGGTGTTGGTATACAAAATCTGATTAGTTTTCGTTAGTTCTGGTTAGTTTTGGTATTTTACTTTTAGCACATATTCTAAATTTGAAATACACAAAAAACAAAAAATGTAAAAACGCAATATTTAAAAATAATACAGTGTTGTAATACATTATACAAATCCGTATATCCCAAACAAATTTGTTTCACGCTGAACCATAAAGCAAATTATCCTCCTATTATGTTTTGTGGATTTTTTTCACATTTCATAATTTTATTTTATTCAGCTCCGAAAATTTACGCAAGAGTTAATTTTTTCCAAACAAATAAATTATTTTTTAACAATTTAGGGTAAGCAAATAAAAACAGAGAAAAGTTTAAAAAAACGAAATAAAATACTCTAAAAAGTAAACATATTTAATGTGTCCACGGACAGACCTAACTATACTCGTATTTTTTTTCTTTTTAATGCTTGTTAAATGCTTAGAGGTACGAGATATAATAAAAATTTCTGTAGATTATAGAGAGGGGTTTAAAAACTTGCATTTATTACTTTAAAACATTAAAAAAAAACTAAAAATATGTTCTTAAAAATATCTAATTTAATAGCTTGAAAGAGCTATTAATGT
>JACEGR010002321.1:0-132748 GCA_014170235.1 Listronotus bonariensis | reverse complement strand
TTTATTTATTTAACAATTTAAAAGTTACAATGATTTTATTTATTTATAAAAAATGTTTCTTACTTAAAATACATTTTCTTTTTTTTAACATTGAAGCCTAGATATTGAAATATCTGTTTGCTTCCATGAAAACATATAAACCTTATAGTAAATGTCTTGTATCTTTTGTTTCATTAACAATAATAATAAACTTTAAAAAATCAACCAAAGGTAAAAATAAACTTATAACCTAAAAAATAAATAATAAATCAAATCTTATATGACTAAAAAACAAAAACAAAATTCAACAAATATACAGAGCAATACTCTGCAGAAAACATCTCACTACACAGAAAAAAGAAGAAAACAACCCTGAAGATTACAACAGTTAAACTCACCAAATTTGTCTGCAAAAAGCTTCAGTGATTTTTAAATATATACAATCTGCTCTTTTTTGTAAAGATGTCATTCCTTGTTATTCTCTTTATAAACTGTGGTAAAAGATTATAGACTTTAGGGGCTAAGTATGTGGCATGTCTCATATTTATGGTTCTATGATTTGGGGGTAAAGTCAAATGACTATTTACATTTTGTCTTGTTGAATAAGCATGGCTTATGTGATTTTGCCAGACTTTGTTCTGGTGAATCAATTTGCACAGTGACTGGATGTAAAGCACATCCAGATCATTAACATTCTCACTATATAACAAATGAGTGGGGTAAAGTCTATCTCTTTTGTATGACACTTTTAAGATATAATTTTGAACTATACGTAACGGTTGTAGGTTAGTTTTATAAGTTCCCCCCACACAGTGAGACCATATCTTATTAAAGATTCCACCAATGATTTGTATACCTGTACAACCAATCTAGCACTGAGGAATTCTCTTATAATATAAAACTTATGTATCAGTTTCCTTATTTTAGTGGTAAGATATTCTACATGCGCAGTCCACTTTAGATGTTGATCCAAGACAACCCCTAAGTACTTCACCTGTTTGACTCCTTTAATTTTAAAGTTCGTGATGTCATCACTGAAGTTAATTTCGTTAAATGTGGGTCTATTTGTGTTTGTTATTGAAAAGGCGATATAATTGGTTTTAGTTTCATTAAGTGACAATTTGAATGTTTCAAGCCAATTTTTAACTTTTTTGAATCCACGTATCGCAATTTCTCTGACTTCCTCCCAGGAATGTCCAGAAAAAACAAGTGCTGTATCATCGGCATATGATATGATCCTACCGTCAATTTGTAGCTGAAGTAATGAATTTATATATGTTATAAAAAGTAACGGTCCTAAGATTGTCCCTTGTGGAACACCTATCTTTATTTTTGTTTTTTCACTAATTGTGTTATTTATTTTAACGAATTGGTCCCTATCCTCCAAATAGCTTTTAAAAACTTGCTGTGCAACACCTCTTACCCCATACAACTCCAGAACCTCAATAAGCTTTACATGTGGTACTGTGTCAAATGCTTTTGAGAGGTCAATAAATATTGCAATACTTTTTTGTTATTGTTAAGGCTCTTGACTACTTCCGAGGTTAAGGAGTGCATGGCATCCGAGGTACTGCAATCCTCCAGAAAACCAAACTGAAATTGAGATAAGACACTAAAAGCTTTATAGAACTGTATTAACCTATCTTTAAGAATTTTTTCAAAAATTTTTGCAAAATTGTTTATTAGGCTGATTGGTCGATAATTTTTAATTTCACTCTTAGATCCTGACTTATGTATAGGCACAATTACTGACTGCTTAAAATGAGAGGGGACTTTACCAGTTTTAAAAATTAAATTTATAATATGACGTAAAGGTGATATAATTTCTAAATGTATCATTTTGATTAGTTTTGTTGTTACTCCATCTTTACCAGGGCACAATCATTTTTTAAGGATGCAATTTGTTTTATAAGTTCTACTTTACTTACCGGTCTTAGATACATAGAGGCTTGATTACTAAATTTTATCTTATAAGAAACATCAGGAACCTTAATTTTTTTATCCATTTCCACTCCAACGTTCGCAAAATAATCGTTACAGAAATTCGCCATCTCTAAATTGCTTTCAAATTTTTTGTTATTCTTATCACATATAATTAATTGATTGGTCCTATTTTTTCCGTTTTCATTTGTAGCATCTTTTATTATTTTATACATTTTTTTTATATCATTTTTACTCTCCTGTATTTTATCTTTGTAAAAATTAAATTTTCGCAATTTTATAAGTTTATTTAAATGGTTTCTGTACTCTTTATATTCCTGCTGTAATGCAGGGGTAAAATTATTGGTTAACCTTTTTTTTAATTTATCTCGGTGCTTAATGGAAATTATCAAACCATTTGTTATCCACGGTTTTATTTTTTTATGCTTTTTTACCTTTAATCTCCGCTTTTCTGAGGATTCTATTATAATATTCTGAAATTGAAGCACAAACATATTCATGGCCTCATCTGCATCATTACAGTCTAAAACCCTGCCCCAGTTATGGACAGAAAGTTTTTGCCTAACAAGGTTATAATCCAAAACATCAAAGGAGACCGATGATGTGTTTGCCACATTCTGATGTCTTTTTTCATTTAAGTGTATATATAAAATTAGCGGTAGGTGATCAGTCGTGTCACTATCTAATTTAAAAGATCTAATATTTAATTTATTTACACGCAGTTTATTTCTAACAAACATATGATCAATACAGGTAGATGTTTCAGCAGTTATACGAGTTGGTGACCTGATGTACGCTTCAAAACCATGCTGACCCAACAAAGACAAATATTCATTAACAACAGCACTCCCTTTATTTAATATATTAATATTAATATCCCCTGTAAAAATTTCCATATTTTTTGTAAGTTTATTTTCAAAATATATCTTTAGGTCTTCCAAGAATTGTATTTCAGAAATTGGAGGGGCTTGTATACTGCTGTAATTCCAAAAGAAATGCCACTTACTACTAAATTAATTTTACTTACCGAACATTTACTTAATTCAAATTTGATATGATGGACATCAAAATCGAGACACGACCTAACCAATACCACAATTCCGTCGTTTCTGTTGTAATCTCCATTATTATAATAAGTACTATAGCCAGAAATTTGATAAGTTTCATCCCCCAATTGGAAACATTCACTAAGGATTATCACATCACATGTTCTAAGATCGTATTGTTCATACAAAAGTAAAAATTGTCAAAATTTTTTCTAATACTCCGAATATTCAAATGGAAGATATTTAAAAGTTTATTGTCTTGTGTTGTTTCTTGCCTAAATTGTACCTCATTCACAAGCTTCCCATCCAGGTCCTCCCCAGACAATTCCAGTTCATTCAATAGAATATCTTCATTTGGTGTGAAAAAGATGACTTATTTTAAGTAAACTTATTTTTATTAATATGTTAATGTTCTGAGAATGTTCGAGACGACCCTGGTGGAAATGGCCATGGAAATAACCATGGTGGACCAAACACCCAAAAATTAAGGTATTGTATTTCCTTAAAATTTTTAGTTTCATCATTCTTGGTAAAGTTATTACTTTAGCCATAATTAATTTTATGCTTTGCTATCTCTAACTGGTGTTTGTATGTTGGGCAATTTGGGTCATTGGCTTTGTGTTGAAGATTATAGGCAGTCTTGTTTCTAATGTTGCTCCTTTCACAGTTTTTGCATTTAATTTCTTGGCTCTGACAGTCTTTCGTATCATGCTCTCCAGAACACTTTGCACAAGACTCTATGTTTTTACATTCATTGGCTTTATGGTAAAACTGCTGGCACTTATAACACTTTAGAACACTGACTTCTTCGTACACTGGAACTCTGTTCCAGCCAATACATATTTTTTTATTCTCATCAATTTATGAAATAAATTTGGTGAGCACTCTGCATATGCCGTCCTTGAGTGTTTTGTTGCTATTATTCGAATAAATGTTATTTTAAAATAATCATCCTTCTCTATAACTGAGTTCTGCTTCTTAATTTTGTCCTCCATCTCCTCTATTGAGTAGTTCTCTGTTATATTGGGAATCTTTATTCTCGGGTTTCTTAAACCTGCCTCCAAGATTTCATATTTTCCCCCAAGAGCTTTACTTGTGGCCAACTTCATTTTTTCAACATCCTTAATTGATGCACATTTTACAATAATCTTGCCATTATCTAGCTCTTTTTTAGCTTTTATACCTATTCCCAAATCTGATGGTTTTATTTTATTTTCTAAATCTAATTTCGTGGTATTAACGTTTTGGGTTTTCTTTGGTTTTATTATAATACTTGGTACATTTGCATTCACCGTATTTGTTTTTGAAGTGCTTTGGGTTGCCATAGCATATGTTGAATGTGCATTTGTTTGATTTATTCTATCCTCTATTCTACTCAGCCTTTCATTTAACTTATCAAACTCAAATTGTTTTCTCCATAAGTTCTTAAATATTTTTTTACAATTTTCACACAGCCACGTTACAATATCTTTCATCGCCTCTATTTTACTTATTTGTGTTTTACTGAGATTCACACACCCAGCGTGATACCACGATCGACAAATACCCTCGCAAAAAATTGAACAGCAATCTCCCTCATCTACAGTTTTTTACAGTGTTTACATACAGCGTTATCTTCCGATTCGGATTCGTCACTTGAATCCGTGCTTGCATCCTTTGACTTTGACGACGAGTTCGTCATCTTGGCAACACTGTTTGTTCAGTACATTTGTTTTGTATGTGACTGACGTGAAGAAAACTATTTGGGAGCTGGAGAATTTTTCACTGCAATTTTTCAATTTTAAGTCGTTACTTTGAAAAATTTTATATTTTCTTTCTGCCGACCGTAAACCACACAGAATATACTATTCATAAGACACAATAATGCTTTATAATTCTTTATAAACACTTTGATTTTGTTAAAAACTTCGGAGAGTTTAAACACGAGACTATCAACGTTTACAGCGTTGCCACTCCCCATTGATTTACAATATTAACATATTTTTTTTCTAACATTTTTAAATCAGTGCACGTGATTTAACAATAATTGTTCATAGCTATAGTCTCCAACAGCATTCGTCACTTTCTAGCACACAATTCCAAGGGTTTTTCCAGAATTAAAAATGTCGATGAAAAGGATTTCTAGCCGATTGATTTGACTCCGTTACCAAAGATTAATAATAGTTTAAACATATTTACTCTTTGCCGTTACATCGACACGTGACGCCTCTAAAAGCCCTGATCTAGACAATTAATATTAGCTAATTTTCCTGCCTCCCCCTCGCTACGCTCATACATTCTACGGGAATAAAAAGTAATATTTGTGGCTTTCCTCGTTTTTAAACAAATGTGATATGTAAGCATTTTTATTATTACAACTATTTACTGATTCGTTTAAGAAGTTATTGTTTGTATTGATATAATTCCACAAGAAAGTTGTGTCGCAGAAAAATATAGTATGCAACTCGCATTGAATACTAATTTTCCTCTCGTATGACTTAGAGCACTCGCCTGCGGTTCGTGCTGCAAAAAATCATACACGAGGGAAATGGGTAACATTCCGTGCTAGTCCCATAGTATTTTTTAATTCTTGTTTTAGTGTTGAATGGGCTCTCATTTCCCGCATGTGTCGGATAATGGAATCGACTGACTTTTTTGTAAAACTTTGATTGTATCGTAATACTGAGCTATATCAAAGACAATTAATGTTTCACTATAGACTCCCAGAACAATGCTAAATTTTTGGTCATCAGTTTGGACGCTGGCTTGGCTGAATTTATGAAGCGTATTGTTTACGTGTGTACTCGATGGATACCAAAAATTTAGTTTTGTTCTGGGTGTTTATAGTGAAACTACAATTGTCTTTGGTTATATTTAATTTTAAGTTAAATTAAAATATACTCTCATAAAAAAGGTAAGAGTTTCTTCTTTAAAATAATTAAAATGTTAAAAAATTTGGTTCTTATTCAAATTATCCCTTAGTAGGCTCCCATTATCCTATTCTCCCCTACGTACAATCAATAACTTAGAGGGTTCATTCAGAGTTTCAAACGCATTTTATAACAAAAATGTAACTCGAGAATTGGCAGGAGTTAATACTAAAATTAAACCTCAGATGCCTTATCACATCGTAACATAATTTATAAAGTTTATGAAGACAAGGCACATGTTACCACCAATGCAATTTTACATAAATTAATGGATAATTTTCTCGTAGTTCTGATTCAGCTGCAGAATATTCGTTTTAAGAAAACTTATTTTTGGATAAATGATGTGATGATGAATATACCAAAGTTAGGTAGAAAAATTTACAAAGCAATACAAATTGTAATAGATGAGTTTGGCAAGATAGATCTGGATGAACGCAGTGCAAGAAATTGGGAAACGGGCTACAATTGGTTATTGTTTATGCGGAAAATAGAAAGGGTTTTGAAAAAAAATCTTTTTAATTTTTCAATCCCATTTTTCAAAAAAGAATATTTAAATTAATTAAAAGTATTTAATATGTATAACGTGTTGCCGTTTAATTGATTAGATGATATTGTCTTTTTATTTAAAGTTTTCCTTTTATGAGGAAAAAATCATATTATAGATGCAAAAAGTCGAAAGGGTACAAAAGACTTTACGTTTACTTTTAACATCAGAGGGTCTTTCCAGTGACGAAAATTTTTGTGCGTCACGCTCCAGGGCTTGAAGCTCTTGATCTGCTATAAAAAGTTTGTCACTGGAACGCTCCCTTAGACAAGGAAAGAGAGATAACTTTGGGAAATTTTAAAATTTCGTTTTTTTAACCTTTCTTGGCTGTATTATAATAATCTCTTTTTAATATCTTATTCCATTTCAAACAAATAATTTTAATAAATGCATCTTTAACCATAAAAAACACGTTTAAAGCACAAAAACCAAAAGAGGGGCTGGTGCATGAGGGACAAGGGGAAAGAAAAACGGAGTAGTTCAGGTGCATAACACTTTCCGTCACTGGAACGCCATAAAGCAGAACGAAATGCTCCTGAGCTACTCGGGAGCGCTCTATAATTTGCGTCACTGGAAAGCCAGCCACTCAGAACACACACAAACAAACCCTGTAAGTTTAAAAATATCATTTCAAGAAATGTTAGGTTATAAAAATGTCAATTTTCAAATATTTTAGGTTATAAAATGTCAATTTTCCGAATTCTAATACATCCACGTTTTAGTAGGGGAGCCCAAGATGCTAAATTTGCAGTTACTCAAGCGTAAAAAACTTTATATATAGTACATTTTTTCATTGGTGCGTTAAGCGTCTATAGACTTTTAAAAATGTAAATTTTTTGTAAAATATTTCGGCTTGTGCAAATCGTTTAAATCGCATTGAATAATATATTTTTCGGTAGCGTAAATTATTTTTTTAAATAAAAAAAATTAATCACGCTCCAGAATGTCAAAATTAGGTTATTTTATTAACGTCACTCGTAAATTGTCAGATTAGTGGAATATACATTCAGGGCCGCCCCTGCAAGTGGAAAATCTTATTTCGGGTTAAAACATTTTTGAATAGCCAAAAAAGTTATCCACTGTTCCATTGGCCTCTTTTTCTATTATTTTTAATTCATTTGTTACTAAACTACATGCCGCCCTTTTCCCCTACTGTCCGCCCTTTTATTTCACAATTTTCCACCCCTGCAGCGTTGCGCCGTCGTGCCTTGCACCACTTGCACCACCCGGTAGGCACGGCCTTGTATACACTCTTTAGCATGTAATTAACTTACCCTATCTTAATCTGACGGATATATTTTTGTTTTTACGATCGCCCCTGTATACGGGGCTCATATTGGGTGGATCTGCTGCGCTGTAGTTACTTCCCAAATCCCCTCTTGGGCTCCCTACCATTTGGTAACTAAAAATCTTGATTCTCATTTGTTAATTCCCCTGGAGTAAAATTTTTACTATACTATAATGTCAATAAGAAAACTGATTTATAGATGATTAAAAATATTGTATGTTTTGGGTTGGGTATTATTGAAACAGTGATAAATACAAACACTGCGGGCTTGATAGCAGTTCACGTGTTCTAACCCAGTTTAATTTATAGGTTCATGGAAATATTTTATTTTTTTTGAAGTGATGAAATTTATTTACAATATTACGACCTTTAGGAACGAGGGTAATCTAAAAAATTCTAGGTCTAACAGTGAATTGATTTACAATATTAGCATTATTTTTATTTTCTAACATTTTTTAAATCAGTGCACGTGATTTAACAATAATTGTTCATAGCTATAGTCTCCAACAGCATTCGTCACTTTCTAGCACACAATTCCAATGGTGCTCGAGGGCTTTTGTGCCCTCTTGTAAGCAAATTGATCGAGGTCTTAAATTCTTCCTTATTTTTATCAGCATTTTTTACAATTATGGCAATAAGTGATCTGTGGAAAGATGCATCGTGCTGATGGAACTTGACATGTTATTTGGCATAATACCAGAATCTTTTTCTTTATCAAAATAGTAAAAATAAAACCCTATGGCATTTCAAAAAATTGTTACTTTAAACTTTTCTGGCAATAAAATTATTGTCTTTGATTCCCTAGGAATCCGATAGTCCCTTCCTATCCACTGTGTTGATTGTTGTGTAGTCTTCAGTAATTAGTGGTGAATCCCAGTTTCATCGACAGTAACAAATAACGGAAAAAATCCATTGGGAAACGTTCAAGGCCGCCACACTTACTACGTTCTGATCCTACTACCGGACACGATTCTCGGATTAGGCAAGGCGCAAATTGAGACACGTATAAAGGTCGGGCCACACATAACCGCACCGAGCCCGATTTTACGGTAATAGAAGAAAGTGGGGCAAATTAATTTAAAAAATTCAAGTCTATTGTTTTATGTATGTATATCTCGTTATTTAAATAAAAAGATTTTCCTACTTATCTCTGTTCTCTTTTTTCCAAACTTTAAGTGTAGTGTGGGTAAAAGTCTGGCCACACATGACGGAACCGATGTCCCACAAGACCCGCACCGTAGCACAACCGTGTCTCGTATGGTCTAAAACATTCCCAACAAACGAAACCATACGTAGCCAATGTTTCCCGAACTAAGTTTTGAGTGTACGGGCGTCACCTTTTATTTCAGTTCATGAAGTACAATTAAAACTTTGTGGTTAAAGGTAAGTTATTTTTTTTTAACACTTCGAAGCATTTTTTCACACTTTAAATTAGTGTTTTGTTTTAACGCCTGCTACAATAAACTTAAATATCAATTTATTCAATGTAACTGTAAACGCGACATCAACTAAACCAAACGGTCAAGTTACCATTGATTTTGTCATTATTTCTTTTAGTTCATGTGTCACTAGTTTTAAAATTTGACAGTGTACAAATAAATTTAATAAATATAATTGAAAATTAATAGTAATAATGAATTTAGCATAACTAAGAAATTGAAAAGAAATTCATACTGTTTTAATATTATTTCTACAAAAAGTAAGTATATACAATTTTCTAAAATTAAATAAGAAATTCATAGTTATAAAGAGGATAATTGTCTCTTAGAAAATAAGGAGGCTATGATTTTTGTTGCAATATAATGGCTATGCTGCGAAAATTAAAATTAACAAGTTTAGATAAATAAAACATGTATAAAATGGCATTTTAAGAAATCTTTATACGGTCGTGGAAAAATATAGTATGGAACACATGCATAAAGTGTCTTTTTCTTACTCATGGGATTGCCGCACTCGCCTAACGGCTCGTGCTGTCAAACTTCCCATTCGTAAAAAAAGTATTACTTTACGCACTTGTTACATAAATGACTATTTTGGAAGGTGTAGGATCAAAAAAATATTGCACAATTAAAGGTTTATAATACACTTTACATTTAGGCTCCATAGTTATTGCCTAAACCTAAGCATTTTATCAAAATATGTGCGATAAATCAACTCATAATCATAAATCTTTGTTAAACCTAAAAGCAAAATCAATGTTGACACGTTAATTTGTTTTAAAGCTTCAGGTTTACGGTAAGACTTTTACGAAATTTTAAATTTGAGCTTTGATTTTTTGGATTAACAAGATTTTACTTCAAGGATATAATAGGTTTGTTCCAGCAGGCTGTCAGAAATGTTTGCAACCGTTCGGATTCTGCGCACGTCAAATTTGTCGTTCCAGCAGTGTCATGTTTGTAACATTATACAATTGTTTGTTGTTCCGGCAGTAGTTTTTAAGATGGAAACATGTTGAAAATTGTTTGAAAAGTTTGCAAACTTTCTTCAAACATTACTGACAAATTGTTAACATAACCTTTCTTGTATTGACGTATAAGCAGTATGCACGTCTTGTTTATTTTTTTGTTCCAGCAGAAAACTGTTGCCAACATTTCTGACTAATGTTTGTAACAATTTCTTCGTTTTACGATTGTTGCTAACATGTTTCCAACATTCTGCTGGAACAAACGTAATAATACTAAGTATACGAAACAATAAAGTCGTGGTTTTCTGGTTTTCAATTGACAAAACTTACTCAGCAACCTAGTTTACTCGTTTGTTGGAGTAGTCATTTAAATTTAATAGCTTTACAAATTCTAGACCCTAAACAATAAATAAGTGATTGTATCTTACGAATCTAAAGCTTAACTTCTGTCATGAATTTCGGGCGTTTCAGTTATCTCGACCTTTAAAAAGAAATATTTTAACGCATATATTTTTATTACTTCAAGAAAATTTAAGTAATTTATTTTTTTCCTTAAAATAGATATCACAATGCTCTTTAATGACGTTGCTTATATTTTTTTGGATGTTAGAAAAAGAATCAACAAAGGTTACAAAAAAATAAGTATTATACAGGGTGTCCGCTTATTAATGGTTATGGTTAATTTTTATATATAAACTAGAGGGCGTTAGCTACATCATTTAAATTTCTTTAAAACGTGACAACTTTTTTGCGCTACTCTGTCTGTATGTACCATCCAAGTAAACTTCCCTATGCATTCTACACAAACAAGGTATAACTTATGAAAATGGTTCCAAGCAACCGTTTTCCAGATATTTGTATTTAAGTGGTTTATTGCAACCAAGAAGAATATGAAAGAATACATTAAATCATTCGTTTATTATAAAGCGGTTGTAGGTAGGTATGGCTAATACGCTGTTTTAAAAGGCATTTTTCGGCTGCACTTAACCTACTTAGAAGCCAGTATTTTGAAAACGGTTGCTCAGAGCCATTCTTACAAAGTATACCTTTTTGATTAACTGAAATTGATGCTACACAATTATCTTTATTTAATAATATATACGCACTTTCTTTGATTAATAAAGATAATTGTGTAGCATCAATTTCAGTTAATTTAAATAATACTTGGTTGCCTTTGCTTGATACTGAAGTATCTTCAGGAAGACTAAAAATTAACTAACTATTCACCTTTTTTGTAAAATAAACAATCAATACAACAGCAGTTATCTATGTCACTATGACACTATAACCAAACAAACATATTTTGACATTTAATGTCAAAGATTTCAGAATATACAAAAAAAGATACAAATTTTAAATTTTAAAACCTTAATAATAGTAAATTTTTATATTTATTATTTTTATTCCATTTATCTTGACAACGGTTGCAGATTTGAAACCGAAACATCGATTTTTAATTATATTTTTACTTGTTCAAATTATTTTGGTTTTTTAGTACTTTTAATTTTATTTTGGCGTGTACCTAAATAAATACCATCCATTAAACCTTTTTGTTAGAAAGCATAGATGTTACATACAGAGTAGAAGAAAAAGGTTGCGACGTTTTAAAGAAATTTAAATTGTCTAGTCAGTACTCTCTAGTTTAAACATAATAAAATCGGATTTAAATAGCAAATGTCGATAAAATTGCCAAATAACAATATTCAAAACGTATCAAGAGTTATCGAAATACATTAAAAATGTTTTTTTCACCTTGACACATCTTTCTAATTATCAACTTTTGGATATACATATGTTTGATAAAATCCTAATATTTTGCTATAATAAATCTGTGATTTTTCTGTGTATCATTAATTTGCGCACATCCTGTGTATTTTTTTTTGGTATCAAAAGCATTATTTCTGGACTACACCAATAGAAATAAACTGTCTTATTGTCAGAAAAAGGTAGTCTCGTATTTTTTAAAATAATTCTAGAGAATTTCCTTATGCAGTAATAAGAAAAAAGTTCCTTTAATCATGGGTCCGAAAACGCCTCTTTTTCGAGATACAGAGTGTTAAAGTTTAATTGACTTTTCTTGTTTTTTTTTTGTAATAATTTAAAACCATGTACCCGATTTAAATGAAATTTGATAGACAAAGGACCCCGCGGAAATGAAATAGAAATGGGTTTCAGTCAAACTTTTGAAACCACTTGATTTAGATAGTTCTTGGTCAGTAGATTAAAGTGTCCATGGTCATTAATTAGGTTCTAAAAACTTATGATTAAACGTTATATGCTATTAACAGTATTTAATTCAATATTTAAATACCTGTAACAGCCTTAATGTAATCTTTCTCTTTCTTTTTAAGTTTTAAGGAAAATATTTGAAAATTTTTATAGGATAATAAATGCATAAATTGACATTGTTTTGTGTTATACCCTTAATGTCACTTTCGTTTTAACAGGAAGTACCTTGAACTTTCCTATTTTAAATACAAGTGCTAAATTTTTTTGGTATATTTGTATTCACTATAAAATTCTCTTTTTCATAATTAATTATACAGGGTGTTTCTTTTAAATTGGCGGCCAGAGAATACTTTAAAAAAAAACTATCAATATTATTTCTGATTTATTTTTCTTTGGTAAGTAGGCTGTGGAAACAAACGAATGACCTATTTTACTTTCACAGCTAGTGATAGTGATATATTTCATTTTTCTTAATAAACTACTTACATTTCGTAATTTTAGATTTTAATGTAATTGATGAAAGAAAATTCGAGAATTTTTAAACATTTTAAATAGAAACATCCAATTATTATTTTATATTTTAATTCTACACGAAAGTCTCTTTTCTAATAACATATCACAATATATTGTTTATTTTTAAGATGGTGGCCATAGATCATTTATTCACGATATCCAAATCACGGAATTCATAATTTAATGATCTATGGCCACCATCTTGAAAAATAAACAATACGTTGTGATATGTTATTAAAAGAGACTTCTGTGTAGAATTAAAATATAAAATATATATTGAGATTCTTCCATTTAAAATGTTTGAAAAATATTCTAATTTTCTTTCATCAATTACATTAAAATCTAAAATTACGAAATGTAAGTAGTTTCTTAAGGAAAATTAAAATATATCACTATCACTAGCTGTGAAAGTAAAATAAGTCATTCTTTTGTTTCCACAGCCTACTTACCAAAAAAAAACATAAATCAGAAATAATATCGATAGTTGTTTTTTCAAAGCATTCTCTGGCCGTCAATTTAAAAGAAACACCCTGTATAATATATCATTAAAAAGATAATTTTGAATACAGAATACAAAAATATATAGCACTTGTATTTAAAATAAGAAAGTTTAAGGTACTTCCGTTTAAACCGGAAGTGACATTAAGGTTATAACACAAAAAATGTCAATTTATGCATTTATTATACTATAAATTTTTAAATATTTTCCTTAAAAACTAAAAAGAAAGAGAAAGATTACACTAAGGCTGTTACAGGTATTTAAATATTTAATTAAATACTGTTAATAGCATATAACGTTTAATCATAAGTTTTTAGAACCTAATGACCATGGACACTTTTTATCTACTGACCAAGAACTATCTAAATCAAGTGGTTTCAAAAAGTTTGACTGAAACCCATTTCCCATTTGATTTCCGCGGCGTCCTTTGCATTAAAATAGAGCATAAAACAGTAAAAAGCTGTTTACAGCGGTGTCAGTGTAAAAAAGGAAAAAATAATTTAAATACTTTACTTCCCCATTAACATAATAACAATAAAAAGAATTATTTGTTTCTAATGGAAAATGGAAACGCATAGGAATTAACATTTTCTACCCAAATTTGATTTGAATATTAATATTAAGCCTTATTAAAATTTAATTTGGTAAATACTTGTGTACTAACAAAAACAGGTCCTTCATTTAATCCACCTAATTGATCTTCGCGGTGTAAACTAGGTCAATAATATACTAGGAGATACTATCTGTTTTACATAAACTAAAGACCACTTTTGTCTCGAATTACATAAATTAATATTTTAGACAAGACTAGACTACTTTTTAGGGGTGGCTTATTGGTTACTCGTATTAGGATGTTAAAGTAAAATTGCTTTTGTATTTTAGTATTTTGCACTAGCAATTAATGCACTTCAAATGACGTTGAAACCTTCAACTCTAAAAGAACAACGATAAATATAGATCGTTTTATCGGCAACAAAAGGAATCCATTCAATTTGGCACTCGAACTTGTTTTGGCGATCATTGCGTTACTATATCGGTTTTGTTTTTATTATTGCTTTTCTTTCTTACTCTTGACATTCAATTGCTCTAATTGTGTCAATAGGACAACATTAGGTTATTAAAAGCGTCGCCTTGTAGTCAGGGCCGTTTCTAGGGAGACTTGCACCCTGGTGCAAAAAATTTTTGGCCGCCCCTAGAAGGAAATGCAAATAAAGGCATACAAATTTTTAAACAGCAAGAGGAAAAAATACCCAGTTTCAAATTACACTGTTTTTAAATTTAAAAATTTTTATTTATTACCGTCTTTCATTTTAAAAATTTCCGCGCTTTATTTCACAATCTTCCGGCCTTTATTTCACAATTTTCCGGCCTTTATTTCACAATTTTCTGGCCCCGCAGTATTTAGCCCTGGTGCATTTCACCACTTGCACTGCCCGGTAGGCACGGCCAGAGCGCAACTAGCCACTGGTTTTTGGGGGCTTAAGCTTCAGTTTATGGACTATATTTGCCGATAAATACTAATACATTTTAAATACCCAATAATTTTGGGGAGGCTAATAGCCGTCTTGAAGGCCTAAGCCCCCTTAGCCCCCCTAATTGCGATCCTGGACACGGCCTATGGAGGCACGGTCCTACTCACCAAATATAAAAACATTTCGAACTAATCATAAAATCCAAAAATGGAAATGATATGTAGGGAGTTTTATTTAAATAAATTATATAAAAAATATTTTTTATATTAAAGGGTTTTATTGTACTTAAAGCTAAAAAATAATTCGGTAAGTCCTAGATCGCACCAATCTTCTCATCAATCTGGGGTATTGATCAGACAAATAATAAAACCGTTTAAGATAAAAAATGCTTTTAATATAATTTATCTTCAAGTTTTTAGTTTTGTTGTTAGTTGACACTAATGACACTTCTCATTATATTAAGTTCAACCAGTCCTAACCAACAATTTTATATTGAGGTAGTGGAATATGGGGTCATCATTTTTTGACGGCGGCCATCTTGGAATTTAATTTTTCTTAGTGAGCTCTATTGTACCAATCAAGCCCTTTCATTTGATAATCATATTAAGGTAGTTGTGGAAAAATAGGTTATCCGCCATTTTGTGGGGGCGGCCATCTTGAATTTAAATTTTTTTGTAGTAAGCTTTAATCTACAAATCAACCTCTTTCATTTGATACCCATATTGAGGCAGTTTTGAAAAAATATGGTAATCGGCCATTTTGCGGCGGCGACCATCATGGAATTTATTTTTTCATAATGGGCTCTATTCTACCAATCAAGCTCTTTTATTTAATAGCCATATTGAGGTAGTTGTAGAAAAATATGTAATCCGCTATTTTGTGGCGGCGACCATCTTAGATTTGAAGTTTTTATAGTAAAGTTCTATTCTACCAATCAAGCCCTTTCATTTGATACCCATATTGAGGTTGTAGTAAAGTAATATGTAATCCACCATTTTGTATCATGAATTTACAAGCATAAAAAATGTATTATATTGAATTGTCATCAAGATTAAGAGGGATGTGTACCAAATTTTAGATCGATCGGTCGTCAGGAAGGGATTAAATTCCAATTACTAGATTTGACCCAAATAAATAACAAATTAACAGGTCAAGTTAAGTAAAACCGTTTAAAAACGCAGCATTTATGGCATAAGTGTTTGTTTTTCGTGCAATTATTTTCTAGTTACGGTTTTAAAATTCTCCGAGCTAAAATACTTTGATTGGCTATCTCGAGTTTTTAGAAAATACGGAAAAATTAAAAAAAATATGCTATTTTTTCTTGTAAATGGAATACCCTGAACACAGAGAAACCACAGATGCGAAATATTTAGATTTAACCAAACATACCTACATTATAAAGTTAATAATAAACAAGATACGCAGTGTAAGAATAAAAAAAATATATATTTATTTTAACCATTTGTGTTACAGTTTGGATATAGTAATAATAATTAATAGTTTAAAAAACTAAAAAACACGTTTTTATATGCAACCGAACTAAAAATTAGAAAATAATTTTTCATTAAAAAAATATTGTAACTTCATAGTAAAAAGCGTGGGGTGCTTAATATATTAAATGTTATAATTATTATATTTGCCAATATCTATGATGGAAAAGTTATGAAAAAATAGTAAAATGCACCCCACGCTTTTACCATGAAGTTACAATATTTTTTTTTAATGAAAAATTATTTTCTAATTTTTAGTTCGGTTGCATATAAAAGCGTGTTTTTTAGTTTTTTTAAACTATTAATTATTTTTCATTTTTTAGTTCGTTATATCAATTAATTTTTTAAAAATAAATGCTCCAGTTTATTCACTAAAAAATTTTTTCGCCATTTTGTCAAGAGTAGCAAAGTTTTTCAGATGGACTTTCTGAAAATAACCTAATATAAAATTTGAGTAAAATTGATTCAGATCGAACTCTTGAAATGGCCGGTGGTTGGTACCACTGGGACGTACAGGTGACAGATGACACTTGGTGGTATCAAGCAGTGGTTATAATAATAATATAATGGAATTTTTTTTCCTGGCGATCCAAAGCAGGATAACGGGATACTGTTTGCAGATTATTGCATTGTCATGGGTCCTTAATACGTGTGCAAAGTTTCAAAGAAATCGAATAGCTGGAAGTTGGTTAAAATTAGGCTCAAAGATTCCGTTACATAGATAGCCAGATGGATAGATAGTTACAACCCAAGTATGCGTGTTAAAAACAAGAGTTTACTGATTTACTTATATGGTGCATGCAGGGTAGCATAAAAAAGTTGCGAAGTTTTAGAGAAATTCGAGATAGTGTAGGTAGCGCCCTTTAGTTAACATATAAAAATAAATATCGGATCTAAATAGTTCATATCAAAAAGGCTTTAGATACCCAGTTTAATTACAATATTTGAAACGTAGCAAAAATTAAATATTTAATTATTAATAATATATAAATTAATAAATTAAAAATATATTTTTCCCTTTGTAGCAAGTATCTTTTATTAAATCCTAATATTATAGCAAAAAGAATCTATGGTTTCTCTGGGTAGAGTAGAATTCAGCTTAAGAAAAGCCAAAGGCATCATACAAGTAAAGTCGGCAAACAACGATTTCTTTCTAATCCTATCTGCAAGAAACAAAAAGGGGAATAATTTGAAAGTGAGACAGAATACGACGCAGTGATGATCGCGTGGCTTTTTAGCTGAATCGTACTGTACTAGTAATAAGCAAACACGGTGTATAAATTAAAAGTGATTGCTAATAATTTCTTAAGGATTAAAAATATTTATTTGAAGGGTATTAGCGTAACTACAGGAGGGGGACTGGGCTCCAGCCCAGTCGTTGACAGGCCCCCCAGAAAAATTTTACCTATATGGTATATCTGTACATACAACGTTTTAGCGGCATCCGGGCCCTCCCAGGGTGTTGCCAAGCCCCTTCCAGGTTCAATGGGTAGTTACGCTTATGTTAAAGGGTACAGGAATAAAACAAGAATTGTCACAAAAACAACTTTATATATAAATATGACACTTTTAATATTTATTTTTCAGCTAAGCAATGGACACTCCCAATTTTATTCGGTTCTCGCGTCGACTATATTTTTTGGCTGAAATTTTGGGCAGTAAGTATAACGATGTACCAGATTTTGCTAATAATCCTAATTTTGATAAAAATGAACATTCCTTATTTTATTTCTGTACCCTTCATTTTATCTTCCAAATAACTGATAAACATTCCTGTTCAGTAATCGCGTATTTTAAATTTAATTTTATAAGGTGGTCAAAACAATAATACTTACTATTAACGTAGTAAATTCCGTTTTGGTCGACAAAACCGTTCGGGAACATAAACTGAGATTCATAATCCAAATCTGCAATAAGCATAAACAATATATTAGTTAAAAAATAAAAAATAAAAGAGGTAACAATGCAAACTTATTTATGTATAAAAATAGTAATTTATATAATAAATCTATAAAGTAGGTAATACTTTTTTAAGAATAAAAGTTTGACTTTATAAGCCATCAGGCGAGTGCCGCAATTCCATAAGTAAAAGAAGACACTTTATGCATTTGTTGTATACCATTTTTCTTTCTACCACCATACACATTTAATAATTTTAATTTCCAACTTATCCAAATTCATTATTTTTAATAACTTTTGATACCATCTATTAATACATTTACAAGCTGTCAAATTTTTAATTTTCTGACACATGAACTTAAAGAAGTAATGGCAAAAACTATTTGCTAATTTATTCATTTAATAAAATAAATTTAAATGAGCACTGAATCAAAACTCAAATTCAAAACGTTAAAATGCTTCTAACTGTTAAAAAAGTTAAATTTTTTAACAGTTTATGTACTAAAAATAAAGCAGTTTACCTTTATGAGAGCGATAAAAAAACCGCATTTATCTTTAATGTCGTAAAAATAGAAATAACTAACTCTGTATTCTGTTATGTCAGTGACCGCTACTTTAACTTTTGGTCGACGTTGTAAGTAGTAATTTTTTCCATCAAAATCTAAGCTAACATATTTTTTTTATTAATTATTATTTGGACAATCCACGAAGGCTAAAAGCCTAAATACTAACGTACCGTGAGTGTTTTAATCGAAGTAAAAGTACGCGTCCACTAGCGACGGGCGGACGGACGAAACATTTTTTCAACATGTAAATGCCTTGCCGGATGCTCCAACGCAGCGCGCCTGCAATGGACGCACTCTGATTTATTTATAAGGCAGGCAACACGCCAGCGGTCCAGCCAGTCCGCCCGCCCGTCGCTAGTGGACGCGTACTTTAAGAGTGTAAGAGGAGTTTGTTGATACGGGACTTAAATACTTGAAGATTTGGGGGAAAGGAACGACCTCTGCGGGCAGTAGGTTCCACAATCTAGAAACTCTGGGGATAAAAGAACGAACAAAGTAGGAACTTTGAGGGCCTGTCCAGTTGGACCGTTTACCGTATGAATATGTGCGGCACCACGAGTTTCTCTGTTGGGAACCGTGAGTGGAGGAACTATACTGGGCAATTCTTTAGAGCAGAAGCCATGAAAGTACCTATAGAAAAGCGATAAATTCCTCACAGCCCAACGATGAGCAAGAGAGGGAAGCCTTTTTGTAAGTAAAGGATCATTAATGATGCGAACAGCTCTTCGTTGAATAAAATCAAAAATGCTAAGGGTTTTGGGGGACACCAGGCCTCAGATATGAGAACAATATTCCAAGGGAGACCGGAATTGGGACACATACAAAGTATATAAATTAGAGGGGCAAATACTTTCTGGTTTAAAAGAGAAATCCAAGCTTCTTGAAGCTGCCGTGGCTATAGATACAATGTGTTTATGCCAAATAAGGTGAAGATTGAAGGTGTGTGCTCTGCAAAACTTGCCCGCCCATAAGTAAAGGATGATTATTTGTTTGTTGACTTTTTTCGCGACAAGGAACATGATTGTGTTTTGGATGCATTAAAATGGACGAGATTTTTGGCGCCCCAATCCAATATTAAATTAAGGTCCTGTGAACGAGATATCTGCATCGCTCTGCGTTTGATACCCAAAATCACGTTTAGGAATCGGTTTAGGAACCTAAAAACTGGACTGAAGGGTACTTATCGTCGGCAAAACTATGATTGGAATTAGTTGTAAACGAGAGAAGGTCATTGATGTGAAGAAGAAACAATGTTGGTGCCAGTACTGAGCCCTGCGGCACCTCAGCATTTACTACAGAGTTTAGTTAAAAGACCATAGGAGGAAAATTTACCAAGAAGCGCTGCACGCCAGACCTGGTCAAAAGCTTTGAATATATCAAGAGCAACGATCTGGGACTCGCTCAGAAACTCAAAAGACTTATTCCAGCAGTGAGATACGATCTGCTGTAGATCTTTGTGGCGAAATCCATACTGCCTGTCATGCAAAAATTTGGTAATTTTCTCAATACTTAAGGATTTGTAAATTATTGAATTTTTCCATTATTTTACAAAGAACTGAGAGAAGTGAAATAAGGTAAACAGGTAAAGTTTGTCACTTTGTTTGTCTGTTTGTAAGGGCTAATCTGGAAATACAGAACCGATCATGGAAATTCTTTCACAATTAAAAAGCTACACTATTCAGAATTGCTATAGACTATATTTTATTATAATGAACGAAAAGTTCAGAGAAAAATATAATTGACGCCCAACGAAGTGGGCACAGGATAGCTAGTAATCAATAAAATTAATATGTATAATATTACCTGTGGATTGATGGTCAGGAGTTCCATTTTCGGTGGAATTTCCCGTGGAAATTGTAGAATTACCCGTGGACGTTTGAGTCTGATAACTTTTGGTTTGTTCAGGTAACCCTTCTTAAATAGAACGTCTTGTCTAGGAGTTGTAATTCGCGTGTATTCATCTGAAACAAAAAAAAAAACATTTCTTAAAGTTTCACCAACTTTTGGTTTCTATACATTTTTCGAAAATATTTGTTTATTTCTATATTTAATAATGGTAGGGTAGCTCAAGAGGGATTTCTGAAGTTACTACAGCGCTTCAGAAAAATATACCGGAGGATACCTTGTATCCGATTAAATACCTCCACCAAATATGAGCCCCGTATACAGGGACGATCCTAAAAAACAAAAATATATCCATCAGAAATTGTCGTGCGCGTCCGATTAAGATAGGGTAAGTTAATTACATGCTGAGGAGTGTATATTCCACTAATCTGACAATTTGAGAGTGACGTAAAGAAAGCGGAGGGCTACAAAGCTGTAAAAAAACGTTATTTTGACATGCTCGAGCGTGCTTATTTTTTTATTATTATGAAGGAAATAATTTAAAAATAACGAAAAATATATAACTAAATACAATTGGAACGATTTCCACAAGCCGGAAAAACATTTTTTTACATACCTTAAAGTCTATAGCCGCTTAACGCCCCGAAGAAAAGGTATACATTATATAACATTTTTTTCTTCTTATCATCTAAGCTTTGCAACCCAATAGGGCTGTTCGACTTACTGCAAATTTAGCATCTTGCGCTCCCCTACTATAAGCATTGCCTCACTTAAGTGATACAACTGAAAAACTGCCTAAACATATAGTGGTAACAATTTTTGTTAAGGAATAATTTGTTTGGTTCATCAAAATTTGATTCGTTAAGTACAAAAATATGTATACAAGGTGTAACCTAATTAAAAAGGGTATTGTATGTAATATAAAGAGAGAAAATTTTGCAGCTAAAATATTTCGATTGTATGAAAATATGTTGCATGGTAATTTCGTAAATAACATTTACAACAAAATTACGAGCCATCAGGCGAAAATGTTATAAAGAAAACCTTGAATAAAATAACAGAAATATTTTGCATAGAAATGTTTTTCTTTAATGATGTTCGACAGGACTATTTCACGAGAAATTCAAGCCAGTCTGCATATGAGGGGCTAGAATGTTTGGCTAACTGTTCCCAGAGGAAACAGAAGCAAAGAAAACAAAGCAAATTAAATTGTTATGTTACATTCATAGATAACTCACATTTAGATCTGCAGTAGCTAGAAGCATTTTTCGGATTTTTACAACCCTGCGCAGTAAACAAATCGGGAGATGTACGAACATGCGTACTTAAAACTCATTGGGCGTTGATAAATTCTTTCCGATAATGCGGATAGTTTGTTTAGCACCCGCTAGTTCACCCTTCGGGATCACTAGTATCCAAGCGCACAAACACATTTTGTCGCCCATAAAGAGTAACATTTGTTTCGGGCAGGTAATACCATTGGCAATATATCCAGATCAGTGGTTACATCAAATGAAAAATAAGCAAAGCACCTATAACCGGGGTATACACGGTCGTGCAAACCTGAAAGGCACTTGTATGAAAGCAAATGTCAATTGAAGCTTTTGATACACACGATTCAGATGTACCTGTCAGATCAGCGTTAGTTTTGGCAGCTGGTGGTGTGATCAACTTGAACATAAACGTAACTCAGCAAAAAGATTTTTTATTTTTGTCAATGTATTGATTACTTTTAACTTTTCAAACACATGGATAACCTTGGTACATATCTATAATCTCACGCAATACATCTTTCTGGCGCCAAAGAGCCATTTTGTTAACACTAAACCAACAATATAACCCCGTAAACGACATTCCTAAACTGAAACGTCAACTGACGTGTCCTACACATGCACAAGTTTGCACGACGCGCGCCACTAAAAATCAAACTCGGACATCGAGTCGCATGCCAAGTCAAATTTGCGCGCAAGCTTTGGCTTTTTGACAGATGTGACAGTTTTGCATGACCGTGTATACCCCTGTATACAATAAATTTAATGCATTCTTTCTTAAGTTTAAACAATCTGTATGGATGTGTGTATAATATGGCCTAAAACGTGATTTATTTAAATTCAGCGCTAAAAAATATAACTATTGTGACATTTATTTATACACTGTTAAAAAATTAGGTTTTTTAAATCTAAACGAGAATTTAAATTTTTATTTTTATTTCTGAGAAATGCAGTGGTATACCGTTTTTTCGTTTTTTTTTTATTAAGTTTGATCCCTTACGGATGACACTGGTGGTAACTTTTTCTTGTATGTAAAAAATGCCCTTTAATACATAGGAATAATTTCTAAAATGTCTTCACATCTAAATCGGTATGAAAGATAAAAAATCAATTAAACTATTTTATTTAAAAAGTAAGGCGTTTAGTGCATAGCAAAGATTTTTCCTTATTTTTAATTGGACAATTACCCCTTTAAGTTTGTCGGTTGGGGAACTGGACACCCGGTATATAATCCCATAAAAAAGTGTAACAAAATATCATTTGTTAAGTTTAATACTTATTAAATACGTTTAAATAGACTTTTATTAAAACATGTTTATTATATATCCGAGATTATTAGATAATATATGCAATTTGGTTAAATTAATGAATATATACCCTAATTTTCTCCGACATGAAACGTCAATTATGTCCCATCATAACCCTTATCAATTTTCTTGTGCATCACTTTAGTGCACGAAACAAAAAACTTATTTGACAAGTTAGATTATATATGTCTATATACATCAAGGAAGTTCCTCAATGTTATTGTTTATAAGACAATTAAATAAAGAAAGAAAAATATATATATATATGATAAAATTATACATTTTCCTTTGATGGATGTCAGAATGTTATATATGACTTATAAATTAAAATGCTTGTTCTTTTATTGTTAAGAGTGTTAAAATGGTGTGGATGTTAGAGTATTAAAATTGCCATTTCAATGCTTTTTTACAGCATATTAAGAGATGCCCCAAATTGCTCACATTGCTCGCTTTTTTCCAAATGCTTTCAAGTTGGGAAATATGCTGTCAATAAAAACCTATTTTCTTAAGTATTCAATTAGGGAAACACATTTTTGTGTCCAAATTTACTTGTTAAAGGGATATCCCCTTTCCTTACCAACACAAACGTAAAAAATTCAAATGGTAAGGGGTCAAGTGATACCTTATTTTAAATGGATTTAAATTCTCTCTTTAACAGACTTAAGTTTTTTAAAATCGGTTCGGTAGTTTCTGAGAAAATTTCAATAAATATCGGGGTTCCTAGCGAGTGGCTCACCTCTATAACTTTTTAAGGTCTAGGTACCAAATTTTATTTTAAAATTTTAAGCAATAAAACAGTTAATGTCGTGAGCCCGTCGCTATGAGGCCCAGTATTTACAGTAAATTTACTTAGAAACTACCGAACCGATTTTAAAAACTAAAAACCATTAAAAGAGAATTTAAAAACCTTTAAGATAATATATCACTTGAACCCCCTTCCTATTTAAACTTTTGTTGTTTGTGTTGGTAAGGGAAGGGATAAACCCGAACAAGTAAATTGTGACACAAAATGTGTACCCCTAAAAATTAAATTTGACGTGTTTTAGAATTGTTTCATAAGTGTATTAATAACGAAATTATTAAGGGTAGCTTATTTTACTTGGAATTTCATTTAGTAGTTTTTTCGACAAGAATGTGCACTTTAATACCATTAGAAGCCCGCTTACATTTATTTATCATAACCGAAAATAAAACATCCCAAACTGGAACACATTTCACAATGTTTCCAGAAGTTTACGTAATATTACAAAAGCCGAATATCGACCAGAGCAAAAATGTTTTCTCTGAGGCTCCAATGGAGGCGTAAAAACTCCCCTGGGAAGCAATTATTTCCCTGCTCATTTTTGCATTGCCCTTTTAACTTAATGGACAATTAAATAATTAGGTTAAAAGTTAGACATCAAACTAATTAGTAAAACATTATTAATATTGATTGTAAAGAGAATTTTCAATTTTTATTATAAATTAATTCGTATTTAAGCAGAACTTATATTTTTCAGTGCGGCTCTCTTTGAATGAATTTGTATACTTTTAGTCTCTGGGCCAATAATGAAATTGACTTTATGATAATAGGGAATTATTGCACAGTGAAATAAGGTCAGGCACTAATAATACAGGCCTTATTTTGACATCTGAGCTTGCGCAGATGCATGGTGGGATAAGGACTCCCTTAATAAGTATAGTGTCTGGCTTTATTTATTTCGGTTTTAGGTCGTGCCTTATTTTGGTCATATTTTAACTTCGGAACTGTTCGGCTAACCGAACGGCTGCCGACCACAAATTCTAAAACTTTTTAGAAGTAAAAATACTTAAAACCCTTGCTTTATCAAATGTGTTTCTGTAATTGTGTTTAACAAATCTCTACAACACAAAACAGTAAAAAAATCAGCTAAAAATGTTTCTCCTTTTTTTTAGGTTAATGGCACTGTCAAGATGATTAGCAATAACTCTAAATTATGGGTACAAGCACTATTTAAATAAGGCCGGTATTAATTATTCCCGAGCCTAATAAGGCAACTTACAATAATTCTCTATTAACACTGTCAAATGTCATAAAATCAGGAATATCTAAGGTACTATCAACGATTCATTTAACAAATAGAGTTTTGATACTATTAAAAAACCGAAATTTTTAAAAAAGTTTAACACCCTGTATCTTGGAAACCTATGTTTATATAAACTTTTTTTATGTAATTAGCTCAAAAATAAGTATCTTATTTGTTTTACCGCAATTAGGAATCACCCATCCGACTTAAGGGGTTGAGGACGCGAGGAAGGGCATTAACAGGGAAAAATTGGCATGACTGGGTAAAGTCAGCTGATAATCAATCCAGTGGCCTCTACAATTTGTGTTTTTCGTTTTACGTTGTTTTGAAAGTTATATTTATTAAAAGATGTGTTCTTAAATATTTTATTATTTTAAGTTTAAAAAGCTGCCGAAAAGGTACCAGGTGACGTCAAAATAATAGCTACCAATACGACGGCTTTGTCATAACCCCTTATTATAAATTAACTATGGCCCAAGTGATATATTTTTGCTTTGAAAAGTAGTAGAAGTTACAAAGGAAAGGAGCATCCTGTCAATTAAATAAATGTACAAAACTTTACAACTTTTTAATTAGCGTGTTTAAACTTAGATATCATAAATATATATAGTTAATATTAAATTGTAAATCAAATAATATACTTTTTCGTCACCACATTACGCATGGTGTCCCCGTTTGAAAGATTATTTTAAAGATAAAAATTAATCTAATAATACACTTATTTATTTCCGTAAATTTGTCGAATTCTTCTATATTATCTAAAATGGCGAAATACTTTTTCAAAATCATTTTATTGCACAACAATTGGAATTTCTAATTATTTTATGGTTTTATACAGAGTTCTTTAAAACTACCATAAAATTTTTGATAATCCTACTTCTGAAAATTGACAGCAAGTATCTAGAAATGCCCTGTTTTGAAATATTTTAAAACGCCTTTTTTGAAATTATTTCTATGGAAATTATTTAATAGATTAATTTAAACCCCAGATTTACTTGATTTATTTCAATAAAACAACAACGCTCTAAAAGCGTGTTTGTCTTTTTTAACGATAAACAGGGTATTTCCTAATTCCGGTAAGAAAATTTAAGGGCGTATTAACAGCCTATTTTATGAAAAAAGTCATATAAACATAGATCAGGAAATGCTTTGTTTCTAATATACAGGGTGTTAAACTTAAAAAAACGGGTTTTTAATAATACCTTAAATATGCCTTAGGAGATTTTTACAAATGGCTGTGGTATTTGTTGAAATAGCTAACTTACTTTAATTAGTAAGACCAGTGGCGGCGTAGGACACATCTTAGCTAATATTATGGACAAAAAAATTACACAACTGACTTTTCTGCAACTTTTATATTTTTTTTTTATAAAGACCTTAAAATACAACTTCTTTGTTTTTTCATATTTTTACGTAGCTTGATTAGTTTTTTAGAAAAAAAAGTCCGCTAAACTGCATAATCTTGGACCATTATTAGATATTAGATCATTTTTTCTTTTAAAAATTAAGTGTTATAACTTCTTATTAGCAATTATGTAAAAATAATAAATACCAAATAAAACAACGTTTATATCTGGTGTAAAAAGTTTTACTAAAAAAGTGTTTTAGAATTTTTTAAGTTTTTGAAAAGTTTAAGACCCTGTATCTTGAGAACAAAAAGTAGTCCTGAGAACCTATGTATATATGATTTTTTGTTTAGAAAAATGGCACAGAAATAGGCCCTTCAATTTTCTTACCGCAATTAGGAAACACCCTGTATATCTATTTTCCACTTTTAAGTTCGATTTATTGTCAAAAATATTTATTTTCTATAATTTTTTGTCATTATTATTATAAATCTTCAATAGGGGGTGGACAATGGGAGGAGCTACATACATACATAAGTACATACATACATAAATTGGCCAGCAAGGTCAACTGATATTTCGAAAAAGGGTTTTTTCTCTGGGGCCATTTTAAAAGCATGGTATACAAGGATAAAAATTACTCTAATCTAGATAAGTTAAAAAATACTATTTCTGCAGAATGCAATGAAATTTCAACTTACCAGTTAGCCAATGTAAGAAGACAATTTTATGAACGTCTGGGTTGTCTAGCAGTCAATGGAGGAATATTTGAAAATTTTCTTAAATCTTAAGTTTATTTACAACATATTAATTATTGTAATAATATTAATAATTTATTGAAGCATGTAAATATTATAAATGTCATAAGTTCTTAAAATTTGTTACTCTAGTTTAGTTTTACTTAACTTAATTCGTTTTTATAAATACAACTTTAATCTTTTCACTGTCCGATTGTTTGATAATAATAAAGCACTAAATTTCAAAATGACAATGTAATGTCACGCTAAGTGGTATTTTTTTGTTGTTCATAAATATGATGCGATAATAATGTAACAATTTTTAAAAATATATTAGCATCTAACTAGCAAACGGGTTAACCGAAAAATCTAAAGTTTTTACCATGTACCTGTAGATTTGCATGCTCTTCAATGAACTTCATTATAATTTTTCTCTAAAATAATTAGGGGAGCCAATAATTAACCCCATTAAAAATTACATGGGATTTGCTATGTCCCGCCCGGCGATGCATTACCCGGTATATACATAACATACATATTATACATATACCACAGGGTGGTCATTTAAAAACGAAAATAGCTTATTTTGACACTCTAGGTCATTTAAGAAAAAACGCTCAAACCCGTCGATTTTTGACTTTAGGAGGAAACATTTTTTGATACTTTTACCCCTTGAACTGCAACCGTCTAGCAGAGGTGAGACTCACCCCCAAAATCTTAAATATAAAGAGGGGTCAAGCTATGCCTTATGTTAAAGCTCTCTTGACCCTGATTACAACCGCAAAGTTTAAAGTATCTGCTATTATTTCCGCTTATATGACAGCTTGTCAATATTTTGTTTTATATTTTTTCTGTATAATAATCAATTACGTGTTAAAGTAAGCTACTCAGGGTATATGATAAGGGTTAAACGATCTTTAAAATAAGATATTAAATAATCTTTCTACCGAGGGTGTAATTGATCCTTAAATTTTAGTTGTAAGTTACACCCTCGACAAATATATCAACAACAAGCTGTCACATCAACGGAAATATTAGCAGACACTTTGAACGTGGCAGTTGTAACCAGGGTTACAACTGCCACCTTTAAAATAAGCTATCACTCGATCCTTCTTTCTATTTAAGATTTTGGGGAGTCTCACCCCTGCTAGAAGGTTGCAATTCAGAGGGTGAAAGTAGCAAAAAAATTTGCCCCTAAAATAAAAATTGACGGGCACTAACGTTTTTCCTTAAATGACCTGAATCGCCCAAATTAACTAACTGTGTTCCGTTTTAAATGGCCACCCTATATACAAGTAATAATACAATAATCACTTAAAATAAAAACGTGATAAAAAGCTAAAACACACGCTTTTAAAACACATCGAACTGGGAAGTGGAATATAATTTTAAGAATGATCTTAAAACAATAATGAACGAAAAATACTGGTATTATTGTAAAAATGCGTTGGCGCTATATTTTTCGAGCGCCTGACGCTTTTTACAATAATACTAGTATTTTTCGTTCATTATTGTTTTAAAATTATTTAAAAAATATTTTCCACTTTTTAGTTCGATGTGCTTTAAAAAAGTGTGTTTAAGTTTTTAAAACTATAATTATTTTTCCATTTGATTACAACTAGCTATTAAAAAATTATTTTTGAAAAAAAAGATAAAAAGCTGTACCCTTATTTTATGAAGTAGAATTACCGCTTTAATTTTTGTGATCGATTTTTGAATCACCCTGTATAAAAAATTAATACAACATAAGTTAAATTAAAACAAAATTTTGAAATAATACAAATTTTTCGTTTCTTGTTTACATCATTTTTATATTGCTGTGGGAGGTGATTCTAAGCAACTTCACACTAATTCATGAAATTATAAATATAACCAAATAACCTTTAGATAACCTTATTACACAAAGTGCTACTAAAAACAACAAAAAATGTGTCAAATGAGAAAGATTATTACAGATATATAAATTAACAAGATTATTTCAGTGGCGTAGCGTAGGTTTAAACAGACGTAGGCGAAACCGTATCTTCGGGGCCCCTGATATATTTTTCTTAAAAAAAAACCTCCAATAAATTACTACTATCCTATACTGTTTATCATTCACAAAATTAAAGGGTTTTTGCAAAAACAACCTTTATTTGAGCAGTTCGCACCACCCTATGTAAAAATTCCTCTGTCATATCCTGATCAACTATTGTAGCGAGAACTGCCGTAGTAAGCCAAATACTACGACTGGAATATCTCCTAGTTTCGCAAAACAACCAATGTCAAGTATTTTTTTCCCAATTTACAACAAAACCAAGGTTTTTAAAGTTTGGAACTAAAACTGTTGTACAAAAATCCAATATCTGTAAACAGTGTATAAATAAAAAAATTCTTAGATTTGTCAGCCTTTCGCAAAAAATCAATTAGTGTGGCATTTTATAAAAAAAAATCAAGTTGCAGAAGCTGTCAATGACATCGATTTGGATGAGGATGATAATAGTGACGGGTGTAAATAATATAAAATGGGTTTTTGACGAGTTTTTAACTGTATTTGTATATTTAATAAAACGTTAAATAAAATTGTAGTACATTTTATTTTAGTTTTTAGCAAATGTCAAGTTTTTTTCCCAATTTTCAATAAAACCAATGCTTATAGAACCTTCAAATGTATCTCTAAATGTGCAAAATACAGATATATTTACGAATATATTACAAAAACATATATAGAGTTAGCCATATAGATTTAATAAAGTTTATTTAATATAAAATATTGAAAATTTGACATTGGCTGTTTTTGAAAGAAATCCTGTAATTATAACATAACAATGGCTATGGAAATGATCCTGGGCCTAACATCTTTTGACATCTTTATCAAGATGGAGGCCACCAACAGCGCTTACAGCATGATAAACACTGGTACGTGAAAACAGCATCCGATAAGTGACGGTCACACTAAGGTAACGGGGAGTCATTAACCTACAGACATCAAACGTTAGATCAGACCACATGACTGGGGTCTACAACTTCGAAAAACCATATAATAAAACGGCGATGCATAGAGAATGAAAAGGCCTTTAAAACGAGATGCTACCTGATTCCCATTTACATTTAAAAAAGTTGCTAGTGTCCCTTTGACACTAGACCACGTGACCGGAATCATTTTTATGCCAAAGGGTAATTTTAGTGACACCCTTTTGCCCAAATTTTATCCAATTTCGATATCTTGTTCAAAAGATAAAGGAGGGAAGGACTTTTAATATCCCCACTGTATAGTAAGCTGCGATCCTGACATACGGAAAACCTCCATCACTTGACAGAGGTTTGGGTTAGTACACCGATTGCTCAAAGACGGATGATGAAGCGAGCTGCTTTAAATGCCTCAATACCCATCGTGTAATATCTAAATTCACGATGGTGTGCCTAAAAATTTCAAAGAACTCGCCGCCAGGGACAGCAGGATAGATCTCCTGTGTGTTTCTGGACACTCGGGAATAAAACAGAAGGCAAATAAAAAAGCAGATAAACTAGCAAGAATTGGGTCATATAGAAAATTTGACGGTCTAGAGCCAGTACTCGGACTCAACTCAAAAAAGTGATGAAAACATATCAATAAACAATACGAGATGGTCTTAACAACAACAGCTTGCTTGTTGGCATACATCACCTGGCCAAAGGCATGAGAAGGAGATACTAGGAAATCCTTCCACAACTTATGTTCTCCAACTGGGGCGCACTCAGCTAAGACAAATAGTAGGACTTTTGACAGGACACTATCATCTAAGGAAACACTTGCAAAAAATGAGCATTTACAATGAACCCATAAAATACAGTATTTGAGGGGAAGAGGAGGAAATAGCTTCAAATCTAATATGCAACTGCACTGCACTGACACGCAAATGATCCGTCCTATTTGAAACCATACATAGCGGAAATTCTCTCCCGCATGAAGATCTTGGCAGAAATCTACTAAACCTACGCTACTGATTATTTTTTAAAAATTTCCTGCATCCTAACCTTGAGTGGTATAATAATTAAAGCTTGTCTCAATAAATGAAAAAAGCACTGAATTTTGTGTATTGTGCAATCCCGAATGCAGAGTAAAAACAATATAATAATGATGAGAAACTTTTTTATTTTTTTATAGACATACATTAGGATTGTCTTTTTTAATACCTATTAATTTTCTCATTATTTTTATTACATTTCATTATTTATTGCTAAGTAACCAGATTTTTCAAATTATTTTATTTAAATGTCAAGACATGAAACACATCTAATATACAGAGTGTCCAGTAACTCAACCGATAAGCTTTGGGAGCTGCATCCATATTGTGAACCTTGCTGCAATTTTAATTTTTATAAAAATTATAAACTCTTATGTTAATTGAAAGTATCAGCTTAGTACATGTTCACTTGTTTATATGCACCTTAAAATTGTGACTTCAAATATTACGTATAATATTTTTGTTTTGACGGCAAGACTTTATTAAATAAATACGAGAAATGTCTAGCGCGACTCCCACACAGTATTTTAATAATTTAATTCATAAAACAAATTTACCTTTCAAAATTTGAAAAACACTATTTTGTATTTTAAATTTTAATTTCTAACCTAAAAGTTAAATGACAAAACATCATAGATCTAGAATCCGAAGTACACGATGCCTTTATTAACAACCAAAAATGTATCGCTATATTTTTTGACATTAAAAAAGCATACGATACAGCCTGGCGATACCAAATATTACAGCAACTAGTTTCCTGGAACATCAATGGAAATATGTTAAAATTTATCCAGAATCTTCTCCAAGAAAGAAGCTTTCAAGTTAGGATTAATGAGTCTTTATCAGAGCAGACGACTTTAGAAAACGGTATCCCGCAAGGCTCTGTCCTCAGCACTACACTATTTCTAGCTGCAATAAATAGCGTCACTAGTTACATCACAACTCCAGTTAAATGCAGACTCTACGCCGATGATTTAGTTCTGATTATTAAAGGAAAAAGTCTAGAATCCATGCGCAATATTTTACAACAAAACCTTAGAAACCTAGAAGAATGGTCACAAAAGACAGGCTTTCAATTCTCCACAACAAAAACAAAATGCATTTATTTTTCAAAGTCTACCGAAAACATTACACCGTTATTAAGGATTTATGGCCAGACGCTAAAATTTTATGATAAAGTCAAATTTCTCGGAGTGATATTTGACGAAAAACTCACATGGAAACCTCATATCCAAAACCTTGTATCAACATGCAGAACGGGTTTAAATATTTTGAAGGTTTTAACCACCAGATCATGGGGAGCAGACACTAACACACTCTTAAAGGTATACAGAGCTCTTATTAGATCCCGCATCGATTATGGCGCGGCTGCCTATGACTCAGCTACAAACTCTGTCCTAAAACTCCTCGATCCTATCCATAATTCAGCAATTCGCCTTGCACTCGGCGCTTTTTGCACCAGTCCTGTGAATAGCATTCTTTGTGAAGCTGCAGAACCTCCGCTAAGACTCCGGAGAGCATTTTTGTCTCTTTCATATGCCACATCCGTAAGCGCTAACCCCAAAAACCCAACCCTACGCAATACTTTCGCCTCACGCTATACCAACATCTACAATAGCAAATCCCGTTCTCGTCCAGCGTTTTATGAGCGTATAAACCGTTACCAACAAAAATTTCACATACAATTTCCCAAATTTTTTCAACAAGATCCTTTTATGCCGCCTCCGTGGACTATTACAAAACCATGTTGTATTACTAGATTAGAACAATACAATAAGCATGACACACCCCCAATTCTGATAAAGGCCGAATTTCTATCCATATTAAACAATCTACCCAAGGGAGATACAATATACACAGATGCATCTAAGTCGTTACAAAGTACCAGCGCTGCCGTAGTTACCCAAAAAAGCACACTTACTTTCATTATGAGCAAATACACGAGTATTTATACAGCAGAATTGTATGCCATTCTCCAAGCTCTCATGTTCGTAGAACAAAGCGACAACCAGTTCTCAGCTATTATCTCCGACTCCCTTAGCTCTATAACAGCTATTCAAAATGCTTTCTCAAATCATCCTCTAGTACAAAGAGTCTACAGAGTTCTTTCCAAGATACAAGCGGCACATAGAGAAGTGGTTCTTATATGGGTACCATCACATATAGGAATAGACGGCAATGAACAGGCAGATAAAGCAGCCCGGTCTGCTAAAGAAAATGCTGACTCTATAATTGTGCCTAATACACTAAGAGAAGACTTTAAAAGTTTCATCAAAAACCAAATATTGTGTTCATGGCAAGAGGAGTGGGAGTCTGCGACGTCGTTGCTACGGGAGTGTAAGACTAGTGTAAAACCGCGGCAGTGTAACCTAACTAATCGAAAGGAACAAGTAACCATAAATCGCCTCCGCATAGGTCACACAAACCTTACATATAGTTACCTTTTATCGAAAGAGAACCGGCCGGTATGTGAACTGTGTGCAGTACCCCTAACTGTAAAACATATTTTAATGGAATGTTCAAAATTTACAGCAGAAAGACTTAAATATAAATTTAAAAACTCCCTTCAGGACATCTTTAAACAACAACTTAACAGATACTATAAACTTTATTAAAGATTGTGGTTTGTTTAAGTCGATTTAAAGACATACCAGAACACAGTGTACTAAAATAAAATTAAACTAATTTACTGTTGATGTGCAAATAACCCTACGCGGTTGAAGCACTTTCTAATCAAAAAAAAAAATTACTAAAAGATTTGTGGACAGTATTGGTCTATTCTCTAATATCGTATACACAATGTCAACACTTAAGAAGAATCACGTGAATTAGGTAATATTAAGTTTACCTTGACAGTGTAAAATACCAAATTGGAGATCAAAGAAATTCAACGTCGCCTTGTCAAATTTGTTGGAAGGATTAGAACATGTCTTATTTTTCTTCAAATATTTGATGTCATACTAGCAATCTAATGGATTAAAATTAAACATTTCTTAAAATTATCCTGTAATAGACATAAATACTGCTTAATAAATTGTTCTGATGTCATCTAGTTTAAAATTCTTCATTTATGAGTTTTAAACCAACTTCTTCTACTTTTTTTGAAACCCATGGTTGCACTCACCACCTCCTTCTTCTTATTGTTTGTGTTAATAATATATATTTGACAAGAAGTTTGATAAGTGTAGAACCAGCTTAAGGAATATAACTTTGGATGATCATTAATTTATCTAAGTAAGATTTAGAAGTTCTAGGGATTTAATTTGGCAGTATACGTAAAAATTAGTAAGAAAAGATCTTGTTTATAGAGAAAAAAACATATATTTTTTGTCAAGACTAAGCACCACTGTCCTCTTACTCAGATCAAAAATGTATGGTAAAATTGTGAAATAAAAAAAAAAACTCCTGCATTATCCGGCCTATTGGCCAGAATTAGCTTGCCCTAACTTCGGGCTGTACAAAGCTTTAAGAAATATTATTCGTTAAAACAATTTTCATCAAACAAAGAGATATAGTCTGGGGGCCAGGGCTGTTTCGTGGCCGATCAGTGTCCACAGAGTTTCAGAGCTTTTGTGTAGAAAGTAACGGGAATTTGTTATAAACAATTTAATTGTTTATAAGGCTCTAGCTCCTAAACTAAAAGAGATGGAAACATTTTTTTAATAAAATTGTTCTTAAAAAAATCTACATAATTACGTTCTATAAACATTGATCTAATTGTTGGAACCGAAGATGTGGCAAAATTAATGCAAAAACATTGCAAAATTTGCAAAAATTACGGCATTTAGACAAATTTTCACTTATAACTCGGCTTGATTTTGAGTAAAGTAACTCTGTAATAGCTTAAATTGAAGGGAAAATTACCAGCTTCAAAACTACGCCTAATTTTTAATCAAAATATTATTTGTAGCAAAGTTATTACAATTATAAACGGATATTTTTAAATAAAAAAACGCATATAATTTGTTTATACGGTTTTTTAGCTACTAGTTTACATTATAGCAAAGCAAGTTACAAATTCAAATTGTACGATTCAAGACAAATAATTTGGTGTATAATATGTATAATTTAAGTATATTGTTTAATATGATAAATCAGTTTTAAAGTGCGCGTGTTTTTACGCGCCGAACGGCTAAAACCGTATATAATAAGTATGAGTGTACGTTAAGCCATGAATTAAAATATTTTTAAAAATACAATTTGATTTTTCACTAAAATTATTAAATACCTATTTTATTAACCTAATTTATTTCTTACATATGTTCTTCTTTATGTATTTAATTGTTTTTAAATAATTAAAAAATATTATACATAACTCGTGTCAAATTTAATATTCACACTCATGGTATTGTCGCACTCGGCTATCGCGTCGTACGGCAGCATTTTCACTCGTGTACAATATATCACTTTCGAGACTTATTATGTATTATACTATTGTCTAAATGCTAAACAACCTCATGCATAAATACACTTAGTAATAATTAACGAGTACTATCTTTATTATTGGAAACATTTAAAAAAGGTAGGAAATTTAAATTTTCATTTTACAAAACTAAATATATATTTAATATTGAAGTAGCGAATAAATGTTGATTAAAAACTAATAGTTGCAGCTACTAACTAAACAAGTACAATCTTATTTAAAAAATGCGCGACAACTTAAAAGTACTTTTATACTGTACTTACATCATTATAAATATTATTGTTTAATCAAATAAGAAATAAATAAGAAAATATGTAAGAAATAAATTAGGTAAATAAAATAAATATATATTGATTTTGATAAAAAATAAAATCGTATTTTTGAAAATATTGTAATTCATGGCCTTACGTGCACTCATACTTATAATATATTATTTTAGCGGTTCGGCACGTAACAACAGGCGCACTTTAAAACTGATTTATCATATTAAAAAAATATTTAAATTATCCATATTATACACCAAATTCTTTGTCTTGAATTATACAATTTGAATATGTAACTTGCTTTGCTATATTGTAAACTTTTAGTAGCTAAAAAACCGTATAAACAAGTTATATGCCTTTTTTATTAAAAAGTATTCGTTTATAATTGTAATAACTTTGCTATAAATATAATTTCGACTAAAAATTGGGCTTAGCTTTGAAGCTGGGAATATTCCCTTAAATTTATGCTATTACAGAGTTACTTTACTCAAAATCAAGCCGAGTTATAAGTGAAAATTTATCTAAATGCCATAATTTTTGCAATGTTTTTGCACTAATTTTTAATTTAAGCTATTACAGAGTTACTTTACTCAAAATCAAGTCAAGTTATCAATAAAAATTTGCTTAAATGCCGTAATTTTTGCATATTTTGCAATGTTTTTGCACTAATGTTGCCTTATCTCCGGTTCTAACAATTTTATTAAGGCTTTTAAAACGTCATTTAGTAGGTTTTTTTGGAAATTTGAAAAAATGTTTTCTTCTTTTTAGTTTAGAAGCTAAAACCCTATGAACAATTAAAATTGTTTATAACAAATTCCCGTCACTTCCGACACACAGCCAGTTTGAAATTTTAATTCAGCGGGTCAAAATCCATAGGAATACACTCTGAACTTCCGTGGACACTGATCGGCCACAAAACAGCCCTGGTCCCCAGACTAATAATAGAGAAATATTGCACCGTAAAATAAGGCCAGGCACTAATAATACCGGCTTTTTATGACATCTGAGCTTGCGCAGATGCATGGTGGGATTAGGACTTCCTTAATAAGAATAGTGCCTGGCTTTATTTATGTCGAATTTAGGTCATGGCTTATTTTGGTCTTATTTTAAATCCGGAACTGTTCGTGCAAACCGAACGGCTGCCGAGCACAAAATCGAAAAGTTTTTAGAAGTAAAAATACTTAAAACCTTGCTTTTTCAAATGTATTTCTTTAATTGTGTAAAAACAAAACCCTACAACACAAAACAATAAACAAAAACAACTAAAATTGTTTCCCTTTTTAGGTTAATGGTACTGTCAACATGATTTGCAATAACTCTAAATTATGGGTACAAGCATTATTTAAATAAGGCAGGAATTAATAATTCCCGAGCTTAATAAGGCAACTTGCAATAATTCTCTAATAACAACTGCGGACGCATAAACCGGCAGTCTTTCGTATTCTTTAGAGTATTAGGAGTTATTTAAAACCTAAAGGTCGTTTTTCTCCATTTTTCGATCAACTTTATTGAAAAATTTGATCTAAGTGAATATTAACATTTAATTTTTTCCCAATTCGGACGCCTCTGGACAAATGCATTAATTATTATTACCTTATTTAAAATAGGTGAGTATGCATTATGGCTGGTAAAACGTCATTTATTTTCTTTTCGTCTACGGCGTGGTTTAATTTTAACCGCAAACACAGTCGTGTGTTAATTCGTTTTCCTTTGGATGGTGGGCCAAGACAAACATTAAATTGTCCGAAGCGGTAATTTTTTAAACAAACATTCAACCGTATACAAATCGGTTATGGAGAACGGTTATCTTTTTCAATATAAAGATTTAAAATATTTAATGGTATTAGGTGTTTAAAATTCAAGGTTAAGTTAATTACAGTTTTAATGGTGCGGCGCCTAATTGTTTGTGCATTACCGTATGAGGTGCACAAGTAAGATATTTAGCTTTTAAGTCAACTTTGTATGCTAATTCTTTTGTATGATGGTAATAGTAAGTATATTGTGTAAAGTAGGAGAAGCGATACATTTTAAGGCGATGGTACAGTTTGCTGGACGAGGTCTTATGGCTTTCCTTCATGTATAAGTAGGGTTGTAAAATGCCGGTCATTTATTTTTGTGACACGAGACAGTCATATATGGAAAACTTTTCTAATATTAATTTTATGAAAAAAGTTATTCTATATAAAAAGTTCTGCATGCTCCAAAATCTAAAATACAATCATCAGATATCAAAGTGTGTCAGTCATCTACGAGGTTTGGCCAAAAATGTAATTTTTGCTCAGGAGTAAAGTACCTGTATTTTTGCTAATATTGCAAATTGTTATAAAGAAAAAAGTTAGGAATTAAAAATTACTTCTAAAAATGCATGTTTTTTTATTTCCAAAAAAATGTTTTCTTTTTTTTTCTGTGGAAATCGAAAAAATTTAAGTTTGTACATTAGTGCATTGTACAGTCTTTTTGCTTTTATATATAAAAAAAATATTTAAAACTGTCCTATGACATTCAGAATCATGAAATATACAAACCTAAATTTTTACCATTATCGCAGAATTTTTTTTTCGAAAATAAACAAAATTGCATATTTAGAAGTATTTAAATTTAAACATTTTTGATATTGGCAAAAATACAGGTACTTTACTCTTAAGCAAAATTACGTTTTGGCCAAACCTCGTTGATGACAGACACAATTGATATCTAATGGTTGTATTTTAGGTTTTGGACCATGCAGAACTTTTATAATGAATAACTTCTTTTCATAACATCAATAATAAAAAAGTTTCCTGTATGCTCAACTTACGTAGACACACTGTATATTATTTTTGTCATTTATTGTCATTTATCGTCATTTATTATTTGCCTTACCTTTATTGTAAATATATGAGCATAAGACAATTAAATAAACCATTAACAACTAACAACGTATTAGATTATTCTAAAATCTTTAAGGATTTGAATTTAAATAAGTTTGCATCCCAACTCTTTTGTTCCATCCATATGATCCTTCATCCATATGAACTAAAAGTTTTTAGTCGCTGCTGAATTAGCTGGTATACCAAGTACTGCTTCTGCCATGATGTCAAAGTGGCATTTCAGTACATATGCCACAAAACAAGAAACAGGAACAGTATTGTGTATAAACACACTTATAAACAACTGAAAACTAACTATATTTGCTCTGATTTAATCCATGTATCGGCTTGTCTGGCGTCTAAATTTAGGGTCAGCCGAATTTTTGTGACATGTGTTATATTTTTTTAAATGACTGTTTTGTATTTTCTTTGACAATTAGAAACAAATAAACAAAAATAAATGACAGTTGTGTCATAAAACAAATGACATGACAGTCTTTTAATTTTTATGACAATATGGACATTGTCAGAAAAGTTTGGTTACAAGCCTATGTATAATTATTACCAATTAAAACCTAAATGTGAAAAATGTGTAAGCCAAATTTAATATTAAATATATGCATGGCTGTGGGCTTCGTCACAAAAGAATGGAGATCTAAAATTATGCATGAGATTTATAGGTTAGATTTAACTGACAGTTTTCATTACATGTTTTCATTTAATAAAGTTATTCAACTTATTTAAATATTATTTTTTAAATTCTAATAAAACTGGCCAACTCAAATCAAACCTACTTAAAGATTTCATACATATTTGGCTTTGTACAGAACTTGGCACTCATTTAGATCTCCATTCATTTTGCGGCGAAGCCCTCAGCCAAGCTTAATTTTAGTATTAAGTAACACCTTGTTCACATTTATGTTTTTAGTGGAATATTATTACTTTCTGATTTTTTTTTTAATTACGTAATATTAAAGACACTTATAGTTTCACTAACTATAATTGTCTTTGATAATATTAAATTCCTGTAATCTTCAAAATAAGACAACAATTATTCTTTCTGAGGAGGGTGTGGTGATTCACCCTCAAAGTCATATCCTAGCCATAAAAATTAAATAGTATCCCATTTTGAAAATCGTTTAATCTTTATCGTATCCCCTTAGTTTAATATAGTTTGCTCTTACAGGTTATTAAATATTATACAATCAAATTTAATTAAAACACAAAATTTCGACAAGCTGTCATATCAACAAAAATATAATAGCAGAGACCTCAAACTTTGCTGTTCTAATCAGAGTCAAGAGCCTTTCAAAATAATTTATCACTTGACCACTCGTTCTATTTAGGATTTTGGGTGTGAGTCTTACCCCTGTTAAAGGGTTGCAGTTCAGGGGTTAAAGTGGAAAAATGTGTTTTTCCCAAAATCAAAAATTGCCCTGGTGTGCCCAAAATTAGCTCTGTTTCGTTTTCAAATGGCCTGTATATTACACATTTATCTTTTATCGATACGTAAAAACGTAGCTTTTGCTAAGTTATATTTGTTTTATTTTATCTAATAAAAAGCTTGATTTTTAAAACGTGTTATTTATTTATCTCCACGCGTAATCACCAAAAAGTACCGTATCATCGCTTGCATATTAATAAAACTGTTTGATCAATACTTAAACCTATTGATTGTACGTTGCCCTTTATATTTTAGAATCATAAACTAAGGTCTTATCACAATATCACAAATCTCAAGTTGGCTTTACGCGTAAGTGTAAATAAGGACAGTTATCTAAAAAATAATATTCAAGAAAAGCCGATTATTTTAAGCGGATATTTTTTTTCATTCCATACTTGGGCTATCCTTTCAGTTTTTTTGATACATTTTTATTACACACACTAGCTGACCCGGCAAACGTTGTTTTGCCATATAAATAATCTTTAAGTAATTTCTAGCGTAAAAATTAAAAAAATGTTAAGGGTGGACAACCCTTATCACCCTTATCAAGGGGTATGAAAAATAGATGTTGGCCGATTCTCAGACCTACTCAATATGCTCACAAAATTTCATGAGAATCGGTCAAGCCGTTTCGGAGGAGTACGGGAACGAACATTGTGACACGAGAATTTTATATATAAGATTAAGTAGTTTTATACAGGATGTCCGAAAAGTCAACGGTAATATTCCAAAGTCTGGTGTAACAACACATAACCATGAAAAATACACAAAAAATCTCCGTAAAAACCGGTGATTTTCGAGATATGTTCAGAATGAATCACCGTGTATATCACATGGCGATTTTTATTAACGTTATTACAATTATTAACCCCTCTCCCCCATGTCATCAAAAGTAAGCAATGTCCTACCCTCCCCCTACAATGCTTACGTAAACATTTGTATATGCATTTTTCTTTAAATGTATTTCGTCTTTTTATTGTTTTATAAGCAGCAGTTATAATTATAGAAATAGGAAAATCGGCTTAGGATAAAGGACTTTAACGCACAAAAATATTCATTTAAACGAACCTTACTGACTGTATTCAAGATAGAGCAAGGCACAAATATTAAAATATTTATTATTATTACGAACAAAACAAACGTTTTTAAAAATTTTGATTTGTATATTAGTGTTTATATCAAGCCATTCAAATACAGAAGTACAAAAAATACATAGTTTATTATTGTGACCAGAAATAAATCTTGCTTATAAAGTCAGTGTGTCCGTCTCGCACAGTAAAGATCCCTGGAGATGCCTTGAGCAATCGTTGGCAAAACGTCGGTAAACGATTTCAATTTGACGCGGTCCAAACTCAAGAACCAAGATTCCTCAGTTCTAGTACTTATACCTCACATAGTTTTAACATTCACCTTATAAAAAATCATAGTAGATTAAATTTATTCCTAGTCACTAATTGCAATTATTCTTTAATTTTCTTAGAAACAATATCAAATTTATTGTAGAAATTTGCTTGTAATTTAAATTTACGCCACACTTCCTTAACTAACTACATTTTGAACTTTTGTATTTGCATGAATTTTTTTACTTTTAAAAAATTTTTGGTGTAACTTATTTATCTATTTGAAACTACATTTTGACATTGTGCGCTGTAATTCCCATATTCGATTCTAAGCGACTACCTAAATGTATTCATTATTTGTGGGATCAACAAAAGCATGTATTGTTTTGAAGCATGAGCGCAGTCAGGAGTACTCAAAAGCATCAAATAAAGCCACCCTATTGGTTTAATTTGACAACTTTGACACTCTGCTTATCCACCGGCTGAGTACTCTGGAATGCGGCCCATTGCGGGGGTGGGTTATTATGTGTGTAAACCAGTAAAAAGCGGCTGCTGACGTCATTCCAATCTAGACCTCCCCCACCCCACATGTCATCAAAAATATGCAAACCTAAGACACCCCCCGTCCCCTATTGTTTGTTTTTGGTGACTACTACTAAAAATAAAAATAAAATGATAGTTTACCACATTTTTTATTTTGTATCTCAGACGCCATAGTATTTTAAAATAAGCGGAAGTTATGGAAAAATGTTGTTGGTGGCCTAGGAATTAGTAAAGTGGGTTTCGGCGCCCTGGTCTTCAGCGCCGATACATTTTACACTTTTTGGCCGTCCTTTGTTAGGATAACAACTAGTGCCTAACCAAACTTTATAAATACATTTTTGGTCTGGCCTGGATTCAAACCAAGTCTGCGTCGGTTGTGGCCCAACGACCCAGCGCTTAAACGCACAGGCCATCACCCGATCATGATAAAAGGCATAAAAGAACGTTGTAACTGGTTATGATCGCACAACGTGTTTCCAAAGCAATACTTAGGCAAGGCGCAAATTGAGAGACGTATAACGCGTGCGACGCGATGCAGCACAACACGTACTTTTGTAACTTATAAAATTAAATTATACAGCGCAAAGTGACTAGCGACGCATCTACTCGAAAAGACGTTGATTTTTGTAACAATGATATAGTTTTTCGCGTCGCACGCGTTAGACGCGTCTCAATTTGCGGCTTACCTTTATGATAGATTTTTAGCTCATCCAAAGTTGATAAAATATAAATTACAACGTTGCTCGAGGCGACTCAACTGAGAACTAGTAACTATATTAATTAAAGGTAGAGTAGTAACCATTTATTGCTATTAAAGCAAAATCAATATTACTTTCATAAAAATGAGAAAGCTTCCAAGAACGATCTTTTGTTTTTTAGTACCAGATTACAGTACTTAAATTATGAATGGGTGATCCCTAGTAAACAATGCTCAGATGTTAATGAAATGGAGCTACTTTAGAGGTAGACGCTGTTTGTATAACGTGTTAGTACTTAGGCTTATACAAGCCTTAGTGAGTTTAGCACATGAAATTAAGTTAAAGTATACTTTAAATGGGTTTTTAAACATTCTCTCTTCAAATTTAAGAGTGGTGTTCGAAAGAATGGTTTGCTATAACAATTACAGCTTTCGCTTATAACTGTTGCTTCTCTAAGATATTTTCTCCTTTAATGCAAGTTTAAAATCAACAAGCTGCCATTTGTAGATGTCAGGGTTCTAATAAGTACAAAGTCGCATTTACACCCTAGGGTACCGAAGATCAATACATACAAGTACTGAGAGGATCCTAGTATTACATCAAATCGTTTAAAGAATTATTTTCGTTTATTTTCCTAAACAATAATTTTATTGCATGTCTTTATATACCTTTCGTGCGTTTTTTTATTTCTAAACCTCTACAAACTGCCGACGGATGGGGTTTACAAAAGAAAAAATATTAAAATTTTTTGCATCTAAAAACGAGGGTTCACGAAGACAGAATGTTGATTTTATATGTATACAGAGTTCGCAAAAACTTCATAAACATGATTTTTCTTATTTTCAAGCAAAATGTAATATATGTTTTTGTATAACATTAGAACTTGGAAATGCAGATATCATCCATGACTTATTTTTTTTACAGAGAAAATTTTTGGTTAATCTGATTTTGTTGCAATTAATTATTTTAACCGTTTTATTAAAATACGTAAAAAACTGTAAAGTAACAACAAATAACCATTTCTTAATTTGCTATTTAAACATCTCTCGCCCTACAATTTTTCAGCTATAAACAAATGTGATTTAAAGCTTTTGAACATTAAATTCGGCAATTTTTTTTTCAATTATTACTTTTTCGAAAATAAAGTTTTTGATCTTTCTATCCTCTTATAAACCCCATACATGGACAGTCTGTATTTCTTTATGTGTCCTGTATATGTAAACTGCCTTTTGGTTTCCTTGAAACAATAATGGTAATTACTTTAGATTTAAATTTATGGTTAGTACTTTGGATTTAAGTTTCGTGGAACGTCCCAAGAAAACAAAATTTTGACCTTTCTTTTTTTTAATTCTTTATTAAACACGTGCATTTCTCATAAATTTAATTTGTTTTCTAAAGATACTACACCACTGCACGTCTTTAATTTCCTTCTGACAATCTGTCAGCAATCTTAGCCAAGAATAAATTAGAATATAAAATAGGTTGAAGTATTCTAGGCCGATAGGCTGGACAACTGGACATATTTCTATTCGGTGATCTATGCGGTATGCTGGACCCAAAAACCATAATAATTTTTAATTTTGTCAATGTTTCTATTTTTAACATCCAGACAAAAAATAGTATTCTATTTTAAGAATGCATGTAAATTTCACTATAGATGATTTACAAAAAAATATACACAATATAAAAAAATATGCTCGATCTTTTCCATAAGCTTTAATACAAAAAAGATTAATTGTTAGTTTAAATCCCCATATCTTCTTTAAAAATTAGTTTATCAAGACAATAAATAGTAATTTGTGTAACAAGTGCATAAAGTGTTACTTTTTTACGAATGGGAAGTTTGACAGCACGAGCTGTTAGGCCAGTGCGGCAATCCCATGAGTAAAAAGACACTTTATCCATGTGTTACATACTATATTTTTTCCACGACCGTATAAAAATTTCCCAAAATACCATTTTATACATGTTTAATTTTATCTAAACCTATTATTTTAATTTTTGCAGCACAGCCTTTATATTGCAACAAAAATCATAGCCTCCTGATTTTTAAGAGACAATTATCCTCTTTATAACTATGCATTTATGTACTTTTTGTAGAAATAATACTAATAAACAGTATAAATTCGCTTTTCAATTTTTAGTCATCCAAATTCATTCTTACTACTAATCTTCAATAATTTCTATTAAATTTATTTGCAAACTGTCAAATTTTAAAACTAGTGACACATGAACTAAAAGAAATAATGACGAAATCAAAGGTAACTTGACCGTTTGGTTCAGTTGATGTCGCGTTTACTGTTACATTGCCTAAATTATTATTTAAGTTCATTGTAGTAGGCATTAAAGCAAAACACTAATTCAAAGTGTGAAAAAAATTTCGAAGTGTGAAAAAAGGTTACTTTATTACACTTTATGTAGTGTAATGGAGAACTTTAACTTCATGTTAACGGTTAAAAAACAGCATATTTCTTAACGGTCGTAAAAGAAAAATGTTTAGGATAGGTCACGCAATAACTTTGGCGTAACCGTTATTATTTGCTGTTGACAATACATCCTTCAGGGTGTGGAAAACATTTTGAAAACCAAAAAAAAGGGCCTCACTTTCCCAATTTAGCCGACAGTTTTCCAGCACCAAATTTTTTGGCGTACACACATTTGGGGCCCCTGCAGCCCGGGGACCCTGTATTATTCATATGGCCAATACGGCGGTAGGGGCGGTAGCTTCGCCCTGGTTGGGTTCACACGTAAATTATCAAAAGTAATACAGGGTGTTTTCTAACTACAGTACGAAACTTAAGAGAGTGATTTCCTATGTCTTTTTATAAAAAAAGTTTTAATAAACATATTTCCGGACTTGCTTCATTTCTAAAATACAGGGCGTTGAAGTTATTTCTGAAATATTTTAAAAACCCATTAACCAATTTACATTAAAGTTGGCACTGGCTTTTTATAAAGTTTTTATATTTTTTTCCGATTAATCAATTAAAAATGTAACTTTTTATTCTTTTATATTTTCTTCGTATCCAGCTTTATTTTCTAAAAAAACAAATTAACTTTAACTTCTTTAAAAAAAGTACCAATAGACAACATAATACAAATGAATAATAGTTTAAAAAACTAAAAACACGCTTTTATATGCAACCGAACTAAAAATTAGAAAATAATTTTTCATTAAAAAAATATTGTCATTTCATAGTAAAAAGCGTAGGTGCATTTTACTATTTTTTCATAACTTTTCCATCATAGATATTTGCAAATATAATAATTATAACATTTAATATATTTATCACCCCACGCTTTTTACTATGAAATGACAATATTTTTTTTAATGAAAAATTATTTTCTAATTTTTAGTTCGGTTGCATATAAAAGCGTGTTTTTTAGTTTTTTTAAACTATTAATTATTTTTCATTTTTAGTTTCTGCTACTCTTGACAAAATGGCGAAAAATTTTTTTAATGAACAAGAGTGGCAAATTTTAAAATTTTTCCAACAGATTGCAACTCACTAAAAAATTTCTTCTTCATTAAGTAGCAAAAGTTTGAAATTTTGCCAACAGATGGCAATCCAGGCAATGTTTGGACCGTTGCCAATATATTGCAACCCACTAAAAAATTTCTTCTTCATTTAATAGCAAAGTTTGAAATGTTGCCAACAGGTGGCAACCTAGGTGTTGTTTTTATATTTTTATAATATAAAGGAAAATTTTTTTTTCCTGGCGATCCAAAAAAGAATGTTAATTTTTATTAATTGCACATTATGTATTATGTATACATTACACATAATGTAATTTTTATTATGGAATCCTTGAACTAATGGTGCAACTAACCCTATATTTTTATTGTTCATAAAAATTGAACACTCATGGTGCAACTAACCAAATTGTGTAAAAACTAAAAATTTCTTCTTCATTTAATAGCAAAGTTTGAAATGTTGCCAACAGATGGCATCCTAGGTGTTGTTTTTATAATATAATGGAATTTTTTTCCTGGCGATTCAAAAAAAGATAACGGGATACTGTTTTTAAATTATTGCATCTTCATCGGTCCTTGACACGTGTGCAAAGTTTCAAAGAAACTCGAATAGCTGGAAGTTGGTTAAAATTAGGCTCAAAGATTCCGTTACATGATAGATAGATAGATAGATAGTTACAACCCGAGTTAATAAAAGCGTGTTAAAAATAAACAATTCTTTGCCTTAAAATAAGTGAATAGTCATGTATTTAATCGAAAATCGTAATTTTTCTCATTTACGAAAGTAAAAATTGTTTTTTTTTTAAATTTTTTTTATGCTGTTTATGGATACTTTTTAGAACTTAATGTTGCTTCATTTTTTTTACTTGAAAACGAAGAGAAAAACAAAGAAAATACAAGGCTTATTCGGAGAAAATATAAAAAAACTGCATAAAAGTCAGTGGCGTATTTTTTTCTCGATAATATTGGCTGTCGGACCCACTGAGGACGCCACTGGACCGAATAATCTTAATTTAGATAAAGCTTCAGAAGCGCATTATAACAAAAAAAAGTGTACCAAATATCATGTAAAACAATTACTTTATTTAAAATTTTTAAACGCCCTGTATCTTAGAAATGCAGCAAGTCCAGACATATGTTAAATTCTAAATTTTATTACTTATTTTATATTGAATTAAATTACCCACTTAAGTTTCGTACCGTAGTTAGGAAATACCTGTATAAACATGTTGGGAAGAGTTTTGGGTATTAATGCAAATGGAAATGGATGATTGACAAGAAAAACAGGGTGTTTATATAAAAACTTACCACTTAAGTTACCTACGAAAAAAGACAGATTTAAAAAAATCACGTAAATATATTTATTGAGGAACGTTTTTACAAAAAAATGAACGGCGCCCCTTTAACCCTTAACCACCTGCCACCACTCCAAACTTCTTAAATAAGAAGGGGGATTAGTTACTTCCCATTTTAAAGCTCCTGATAAGTACTTTATAACCTAGAATTTAAAGTAATCTTTAAATACTACAAAATGGCGTTATTTTAAATATTACCCAATTACCTGATTTGTATATGCATATTTTCCAAACTAATACAGTTAGATATATAATGTCGTATTTTCTTAAAGCTTTTAAAAGGTCTTCTTCGAAATGGTGATATAATATACCAGGGTGCTTCATTAAAAAACAAAAGAAAAAAAATTTTGAAAATACCACATTTAGTATACCTATCTAACTTTATTAGTTTCGGAAAAATGACCATTCAAATCAGGTATTCAGGTTGTATTTAAATTACCCATTTGTAGTAGATGATGGATTGAGTTTATATTCTAGGGTTATAAAGTGCTTGTCAGGAGATTTAAAATGATGTATCACTTGACCCCCCTTTTTTATTTAAAGAATTTTTGGGTTGTGGCCCTGGTGTTTAAGGGATTGAATGGGGCGCCATTCAATCTTTCTAAAAAGTTTCCCCTTAATAAATATCTTGACGTATTTTGGCGATTTCCTCAAAATCATGCATCATAGATAACTTGAGTGGTAAGTTTTTAAATATGAACACCCTGTATAACAAATTCAGCTAAGTCGCTTAAAGATAAAAGAAAAATCGTTTTAATCAAAATCAGTTTAATTATATTTATCGGTTAAAAAATACACCACTGAAAAAAGTGGATCATACTCGGGATCTGGGAGTTGTTTTTGATTCTAAGCTAATTTTTGACCTGAATGTTGACGCTATTGTTAATTCGGCTTTAAGAATGCTGGGTTATGTAATAAGAAAATGCAGGCCATTTAGAAATATCAAGTCAATTATCTGTTTGTATAATTCTTTTGTTTTAAGTAAGTTAAATTTTGCTGCCGTTATTTGGAGCCCTAGGCAAAACACTTTTAGTGAGAGACTTGAAAGAATACAAAATAAATTTTTAAAATTTATTGCATTTAAACAAAACTTTATCATTACCAATAATGATATCACTCTTGCACGAACTCATTTTCATCTAAGGTCACTGAGTGACCGCAGATTTACTTATGACATTATATTTTTGTATAAAATTTTAAATAATCTCATACAATGCCCTTGCATACTACAAAAAATATCACTTAATGTCCCACAAAGGTCTCTAAGGGTAAACGAATTGTTTTTCTTGCCATTTAGAAGCACAAGTACAGGTCAGAATTCGCCTCTCTGCAGAATAATAAGAAATAGTAATGTGTGTGCTGAACAAATAGATTATTTTTCAATGTCATTATCACAGGTTAAAACTATATTAAAAAATATGTAATTGCACAGAGCCGATTTCCGGCACTGTACCGTCTGTTTCTTTTTCTTTTTAGTTTCATCATATCTGTAAGTATTAGCTTTAGTTTTATTACTTTGTAAACAATTCACTGATTTCTTTAATTATTATATAGGATAAGGATATGTTAAAATTCATGTAAATTAGTGGATACCCTAGTGGGTACTTTTTTGTACCTGTTGTAAAATATAAAATTTCCTAATGCGTCTCATTTATCCTGTTCTTTGCTGAAGAGAGTATTTAGGAAAGCGCCCTCGTAACTAGGTTAACAAAAAAATATGTAATTATGCTCTAGACTAATAGAAATTGTCGGTTACAACTGGTTCACGCTTGAACTGATTAACACCATTTTTAAAAATATAAGCCTAAATTTAAGGAAAGTGAATTATATAATTTAAATAGGTTTTGTCGTTTTTTAATAGTTCTAGAGAGGCTTATTTAAACATACCAGGTTGTTCAATAAGTTTCGTGGTTGAAGAGGAAGAACACTGAGAACTTTTCATCTTTAATAAGGGCAGTGGAAATATGGTTTGCTGAATTGACACATGGTCGTTTAATCCTCAAAGACGATCTTTGTATAAAGCTTTCAAAAAGTACACAAAACCAAAAAATCGAAAAACACTTTTCTACACTATTAAGTGGTAAAATGTTTTGTCTTTCGTAACAAGAATATAGTGCAAAATTCCATCGACTTAAGGTACATTATGTTGGTACTTAAACTACTTAAACACAATATTTTGCTCTATGCCAAGAATTTTATCTACTGCTCAAATGTAAACTTACCTTCGTTAAAAGTAATTTTGGTTTCGCTGGTCGTACTGCTCGACCTCGTACTTTTCGTACTTCCATCGTACTGGTGGTACCGTCTTCGCGCCGGCGTTGATTGACTAGAATACGAATATTTGGAATAGTAACCGTTGCTGTTGCTGTGGGAATTGCGGCTGGATACCGCTGAGGAATTTGTGTTTGATTCTTCGCTGTCGCTGTGCTCATCTGAAACAACCAAATATTTTTTGAAACCATTTATAGAATTAATAAAATTACGTAGTGTCAAAAATCCATTAAAAGTTACACTTGTCCTTGCAAATATCGATTTTTTATATGTGTTATTTTTTAATAAAGGAACTTTTATTAGTAATAGATCATAATTTAAACACCCGAGGTTGTTCTTCCAACATATTGATACCTTAAGGCCAGTCGCACACATCTTACTTTCTAATCGGACTATCCGACATAATTATCTGATGCCCAGTCCTCATGAGGACAAAAATTGCGTAAATCCGGAACTATGGATTGGCGCAATTTTCAAAAAGTGGTCTGTTTATAGAGGCAAAAACATAAGTTTAGATTATAAATGTGAATTAGGTTATCTAATAAACTAATAATATTAACAAAATTACTTGATGAGCACAAAAGTTAACAAGAAAATCGGCGGATTTCGTAAAAAAGTTAAAAATGTTCAACTTTTTTCGGAACTGTCACGGAAATGTCACGGAAATGTCACGGATATGTCACTTTCAACATATCTGCGTAAAGCCCAATGAAATTTCGATATTGTAATCACGTGATTCCGGACTTCTGAGGTTCCGCAATATTTTACCGTACATGGGGACTAGGCATGAAGAGTGACTAATTTATGATGTTTAGCGTAACGTCCGATCTGATTGGATGTATGCGTCGCGGTCATAAAAATCTACTATCACACATGACAAACTAATGTATTTTATTTAAGAAAATTGGGGTTTATTTACAGATAGTTAGTTAATGTGCCATAAAACTTTATTCTTTGATTAACTTAATATTACAATTTTGTGAACATGATACGTTAAGAGATAAAAATATTTCATACGTCCCAATCATTAGTTTCTGTTAGGGATGCGACAAAGCCAAACATCGATGTTAAACATCGATGGTGACATCAAAAGGTGACTATCGGTGGCAACGATTAATCGAACATGTAACACCGATGTTTCTTAAACATCGAAGATCCATGGACCAATAAAAAGAAATAATATTAAAACAAAAAACAAATTAAACGATAGAAAATAAAACTCAAATGGCCTTCCAGCCATTTTTAAAGTAGCGTATCGCCAAACACCAAAGACACTGTCAAATAGCAACAATACGTTATCTTTTAACCATTCAGCCTTAGCACAAAAATATTCATTCAATGTTTTGTCCAATTTTTTCTATGTTTTATCTTTTGCTATTACTTGGCAAACATTATGTTATTTCAGTACTTTTTCCACCCTTAGGGTTTTTTAAACTGTATGTGTTAGATTTAATATTATTTGGCTTTTCTCCAGAATAAAATTAAAAGTTTATTTAACATTTTAAGAAAATTAAAACCTTTATACATTATAAAGAACTATTCTGCTCTTACACAATATAATAAAAGTAATGATTACTTTAAAAGAAATAAAATAATGAAATATTTAATATTAAGTTACTTACAATACAAAGGTTTCAATCTATAAACAAGGGTTCATTAGTACTCGGTTGAAATTATTTTAATCCAATAAAATAAAATCTTAACAAGACGCCCGACGGGAACTGCGGGTCTCAAAAGTGTGGTAAATAGTTTAAGAAAAATGTGGTAAACAGTTTTAATTTTCTTAAAATGTTAAATAAACTTTTTAATTTTATTCTGGAGAAAAGCCAAATAATATTTTGTTTCAATTTAATCTCCCAGACAACAAATAGAGCATAGAATTTTTTAACTGGTAAAAATTCCATGCATGAAAATATTTACTATTTAAATTATAATAACTTATAAATTGTTTGCAAAGATGTCAACATCGATGTTTTTGATATCCGACTATCGGCATCGATGGCAAAACATCGACCATCGATTAGCCTATCATAGATGTTTTGTTACCATCGATGAACATTGCGCATCCCTAGTTCCTATATCGGGAATAAAAGCAAATAAAATGCAATTGTGAATAACATTTTTGGTAAGTTTAACCAAAATTGTATAGTTTAAACTTAGGTTTGCAAGATCTGGTAAGCTATATTAACTACAATTTATATTTTGCATAGCAAAAAATGTTAAATTACCCAAGTTCCTAATTAAAATATTTGGCTTAATAAAATAAAAGAATTTTAAAAGCTTTTTAATACGTTTTCGGGTCAAGGACTACGCTAAAATAGTCCGGGAGGTAGACACTTCGCGAAAACAAGAATTTTAGGTTGGCTGATTTTGTTCTTCCCCGTCTTTTGGGTAGATCCTCGGCTGTCGGCGGTAGCGATTGCGTTGGCGCCCAAGTTTTATCAAAATATACCAAACGGTTCAGAAGTTAGAAGAAGGAATACTGTATGATAAGCAATCATAAAAGTGTCTGACATTAAAAAAAAAAAAATAATTGTTTGGTAAACCTCTCAAGACAAAAATTCAAAATTAGGTTTTTAAAATGTTTTCAAAACCTTGGATTATCACCTGTACAGATAGGATGCAAACTAATAAACGCAACCACTACCGCCAGCCAGACAACCCAGAGTCTATCTAGAAGAGGAAGAAAAACAACATATCAAAAAATCAGCTGAGCTAAAATTTGTTTAAAACGTTGCTACCTCCTATACTAAAACAAAAAAGTTAATAGTTAAGTGCAAAAGGGGCAGAAAGGCTCGAAGCTTGGCTGGAGCTGCGAGAGTCAATATTTGCCTACGTTAAATGTTTGGCCTTTTGTGTATTTTAGAATAGATTTTATGGAAAGAGGGCCACAGTTTGGTATGAGTTTAAGTTTTAAAACAATTTTAGGTTTTGTTAATAATTATATTTTAAAAGTGGGTTAATACAGATAAATATAAACATAAAAATATCACAAAAATAAAATAATAAATAAGATTTACCCCATCATTCCAAGAGCCAAATTAAATAAAACTAAAAAGTAAGAGCAAACCAATAGGAAGTGGCTAAGGCTAAGAGCTGTTTTACATTACATAATTTACGGGAAACAATCAGAATAATAAATTTTACTTTTTTTTATCTATTTTCTAGAAACATTGCTAAATCTAGTCAGTCTTAGGTAGTTTTATTATTGCCATAACGAATAAATTTGTATACAGTGTGTCTACGTAGATTAGCAACATATGGGAAAAAAATTATATTAATTTTACGAAAAAAGTTATTCTTTATAAAAGTTTTGCATGGTCCGAAACCTAAAATGCAATCATCAGATATCAAAAGCTGTCAATCATGTACGAGGTTTGGCCAACAATGTAATTTTTGCTCAAGAGTACCTGTATTTTTGCTAAATCAAAAATTGTAATAAAGAAAAGATGTTTAGAATTAAAAATTACTTCAAAGTGTGCAATTTTGATCATTTCCACAAAAAAATTCCGCGATAATGGTAAAAAATTAGATACTGCACTATCCCTCTCTTGCAGCTTCCCTCTCTTGCACATTGTCGGGCTGTGGGGATTTATCGCTTTTTTATAGGTACTTCCATGGCTTCTTCTCTGAAGAATTGTCTAGTATAACTTACGGTTCCCAACAGAGAAACTCGTGGTTCCGCGCGTATGCATCCCTATACGGTCCAACTGGACAGGCCCCGAACTTCCCACTTTGTTCGTTCTTTTATCTCTAGAGTTTCTAGGTTGTGGAACCTGCTGCCCGCGGAGGTCTTTCCTTCCCCCAAATCTTCAAGTATTTAAGTCCCGTGTCAACAAACTCCCTCTTACCTCGCTTAAGACACTCACGGTACGTTAGTATTTAGGCTTTTAGCCTTCGTGGTTTGTCCAAAGATTAAAAAAAAAACTATATTTTATGACTATAAATGCCATATGATATTTTTAAATAAACTTTTTAAATTAATTGTTATCAACAAGAATAATGTACAATGCAATAATGTACAAACTTAAATTTTCACGATTTTCTCAGAAAAAAAAATTATAAATGAACAAAATTGCATATTTAAAAGTAATTTTTAATTCTAAACATCTTTTCTTTATAACAATTTTCGATATTAGCAAAAAATACAGGTACTTTACTCTTGTGCAAAAATTACATTTTTGGCCCAACCTTGTACATGACTGACACAATTTGATATCTGTTAATTGCATTTTAGGTTTTTGCCATGCAGAACTTTTTATAAAGAATGAAATAACTTTCTTTCGTAAAATTAATAATAAAAAGTTTCCCAGTAAGCCGCCAACTTACGTAGACACACTGTATATTATAGAATAATATATAGTGTATTTTTAAACATGTAGAAAAAGCGATACATTTCCGGACGATGGTGGAGTTTGCTGTACGAGGCGTTAGCCGAGTCCAGCAACCATCAAGAGTTCTTTTATTTTCGCATAAAGATCAAAGACAGCGCTCTCACATTTCCCGCTTAACGCTGGCCGCTGACGCTGAGGCTCGAGATATCGTGTCACAGGCCTTAAAATTTAGTTTCGGGAAGTAAAAAATATTAATTTTTTTAGTTTAATAAATATAAACATCATAATTAATTAATCTCGGTATAATACGTTTCTACAGCATTACAGTGTATTTGTATTGTTGATTGACTTTGACAAACGTTATTATTAAATATTTAAAGCATAGAAAAAGTTGAGCGTCTGAAAAAAATATTCCCGACCATGGCCGTAAAGGTACTTTCCCTAGCAACGCCTTCTACCTACAGCAATAATGCACTTAAGATAAGAAAACGTGTTGGAAATATGTAGATTTTTGTCCGATCGGAGAAAAAAGTTGTTTAAAATGTTCCAGCAAAATTACTGGTACAATAACTTCTCTGACAGCTATAGGGACCACCGCAAGTAGCCCAATTTGATGTAAACCGACCCTTAATCTACATAGGTTCATTTTTACTAATGACCTGAACATGAGGGATTAACCACGTGTGTTTCGAAATGTGTTTCAACTTGGCGACATTATATTTTTTCCATGTTTTCATTTGTAACTAGATATTTTTATCCACGCATTGGTCTAGGCAACCTGTCATTTTTGATTGATGTCGCACTGTTGATTTTGTTTGTCGCAAGGTTAAAATCCTCACCAGTAGCGTAGGACGTATCAGGGGGTTTTGAGCTAAAAATAATGGGAGCAATCGACTTTGCCTATCGAAAAAAATACCAGAAGTATTTATGTGTGTAAACTTTATTTTTAGGAATAAATTTGGGTAATTGTCTAGAAAGTGTCCGCAACTCCGATTTTCACCAAATTTGGTATACGGGGGTTTTTGAGGCGCTGATCACGAATCTGAAAGAGTTTTTAGTCAAAAACGTTTCGTTTCCGAGATATCCATCATCAAATTGGCATTTGAACTAACCTTTTTTCACTATATTTCCCCTTTTTTACACATCATTCTTGATTTAAAGCTAAAGTGGCCCACAATATTTAAGTTTTACTTTTAAAACCCCGTTTTTCTTAGTATTTTACACCTTTTATCAAATAAATTGGGAAGGGTCCCTTTCGAAACGCTGCAACCGTGCATACACTGCTCGGCCCATCATCCACTGCTAAAGGATGTTGGAGCAAAACTAAAAACGAGTTAGTGTTCAGGTGTCAAAAAAACTGCGGAATTTATATTAAGAGACGGGATAAAATACATCAAATTATCAATTTCTGTGTATTTGGGATTAAAAATTAAAAAAGTTTGCTTTTGTTCTTAAATAAAAACGTTTAGATTAGGCCAAAAAATCGACAATTTCTTTTTTTTAATATATCAAAATATTGTTTAGGGTGACAAAAAGCGAAATATCGTTTGAGTCCTTTATATTGATATTTAAAGGTTTATCTCCTTTAATTTAGATTTTTTTGTGCCTTCATTTGCACATATACTCCTAGGAAATTAATTTTCCTACTTTAAAATATTTAAATGTTTTAGTTTGGACTTTGTAGATTAAAATAAAATAATATTTATAACCTGTCAGCGTTTTAAAGGTCTGTTAATGTACTATATAAAATTATATTTGATAAAGGTAAATGTGTAATGATAACAGTGTTTATGATTTCCTTGAAATTTAAACATGCTATTATTATCGCCAAGTCTAGTAGAAAAAATCAACATTTTATGATGAAAGCATAGATTTTATTTACAAAATTTTATAGTGTAGTATTTTGTCTTGCTGGCCATATACAGGGTGAAATTTAATTGATGACTAAAAATACAAGGAAATTATTCCTTAGCTTATTTTAGGAAAAAAAAGTTCATACAAACAATGTCTTAAAACTCTTAACTTTTAAGATACAGAGTGTTAAAATTTCAAAAAATCTATTTTTTTAAATATCCTAACTATTCTTTACCCAATTTTGTTTTTAATTTGGCAATATTATTAATGACATTAAGGGAGTAATTTATCACTAACTTAATTACATTTAATAAGTCCAGTGGCGTCTCGAGAGGCAACTGAAGGAATATTTCCAACAAAAAAACGGTACGCCACTGACTGTGTAAATGTGTGTAAAATTTTTGTGCTTTCTTTAGATTAAGCAAATAAAAATACTGCTTTTATGTCTCTTAATTTTTTTCGTATCTTGTTTAGTTTAAGAGAAAATAAATATTCACTTAATTTAGCATAAAAGAAGCATTGTGGGATCTTTTCTTTTAAAATTAGGTTTTATAATTTTTAATTAGCAATTATGTAACAAAATAATAAATACTTATTTAAATAAGGTTTATATCCAGTATAACAGTTTTTACTAAAATAAGTGTTTTCGAAATTTTTTGGTTTTTTTGAAAATTTTAACACCCTGTATCTCAAAAGTTACGTTTAGGACATAAAATATGTTCATTAAACTTTTCTTTCTAAAATAAGCTAAAGCAATTCTTACCTTGTATTTTTAGCCATTAATTTAATTACACCCTCTATTTCCATATATTCCAGTTCGTCAATGGGTGACAAATGTCAGCTGTAACTTTTATTTAAAAAAAAGACATTCAGTTAAGTCATATCCAAAAATCTTAGCTTGGATAAACTATAACAGTCAGTGTTCAAAGAAATGTATGTGTAAAATGCAGAGCTACGAAAAGTGGTTATATGTTCTGTAACCTTTAGAGGTTAAGGGATATTTAAGAAACTAAAAAAAAAAGAAGTGTCTGATAAGACCTGGATAAGAAGTGCCTGATAAGACCTGGATCGACGACCATGAGCCTAAATCAAAAGGCTAAGGAGTGTTATAAATCCAGTACCTTGGCCTCAAAATTAGATAAGGTTCAGAATTTCAAAGAAGAAGTTAATAGCAGTTTTTTGGATGCAAAGGAATTTTGCTTGTAAAATGGTAAAATAATAAACTTGAATTCAAATGATAACCACTTGAACTACTTAAATGTAAAAATTGGTAATGTCAACGAAAAGGCGCCACCGTGTGAAGAAAGGATGTGGTTTCTAAAAAAAAACAGTTTAAGTTAACGCACACTATAGTACCACAATAAAAATCATCACTAAAATCGGTAAATTAAATCACGAGGGTTTGAAATATTCACCCCATTTTGCATGCTACCTTTGATTTCTAGACGTTGGCATAACTTTACCAATTGAAACAGCCTAAAATTTCTCATTATCCCGGTTACAAACATACACCACATAATAATCCAGTTAACCCAGATTAACTAATAATTAATTAAAGTGTTAAAAATACTTATCTAAACAAATTGCCTGAATGAAACATTTACTTTTCTTTGGTGATTAGCGGCAATTTACATGACGAAAGATATAATAAGAACGCCACTGTCTAATCTCCAGCAAGACGTTTGGAATACGTCACGTGTTAAGTAAATTAATGTTTTGTCTTTGATGATGATTTATTTTTAAAACGTGTGAGTTTACTTGAAAAACGATTATTTAAACTTAAAAGATATTTTACTTCATTGTTTCCCTTATTATCATTTTTTTAATAAATTTTGTTTAGATAAGTGATTAAATCACATGTACTGTTTACACTGGCAAAATGTTCTAGCAACATTATCTTTTCTACTGGCAAAACTTCTACCTTCTCCTTCCTTGATAAAAGCAACATGATGGTATTTTAAAAGGTTAGTTTATATTTATAAAGTTGCGACACATCCTCAACTTTGAGGCGGTTCAAGGTCGTGGACGCAAGGAAGGGCACTCCACGGAAAAAAGTTGGCAAGACTGGGTAAAATCAAAGCTGATGATCAATCCTGTGGCGTCTAGAATTTGCGCATTTCATTTTGCATTGTTTTGGAAGTGATATTTGTTGAAAGATGTAATTCCACATGTTTTTTATTTTAAGTAAAAGAATTTACAACTTAATAATAATTAAAAACGGTTGTGTAGACGGCTGTTCTACTAATACAATAAACTGTATATCTCCGGCACTGAACAACATGGCCGAAAAATGGGAGATGAGACGTCATAACACGTCAAAGCATATGGCCGAATGTCGCGACCCTATATCGACCCAAGATCGTTTAACTAGGTAAGGTTGCCTCATTACGTCACATATGTACCGCACTACTGGTTCCTTATTGGCGCAAACATAGCAAACAAGGATGTCTAGACGGATAATGCTATGAGGGCGAAAGAGCGCGATATAAAAATCAGCTATAATAATCATTGTTAAATAATTTATTAATAGGAAATAAAGAAGTTACGGTAACAACTGGAATTAACAGTATTTAAAAGTATTTCTTTAATATTGACAAAAAACACAAACTACACTGTTAAAAACTTCATTAAATAATGAGCAAAATACATATGTGACGTATGGTCCGCCATGTTGCAAGGCTTACGAGGCAACCTTACCTAGTCAAACGATCTTGATATCGACCGACTTTTGTATTTTAGAGAAAACTTAGTTAGGTTAAAGTAAAAAGGTAACAAACTAATGTTGAATTGTATATAAATATTTAAAGGTTGAACACTTACTTGTAATTCATAGTCTTGTCGAATGTCATTCGAGAACAACATTTTTAGGCAAAATATTTCTCTTGTTTTATTTAAGATTCTTGCTTTTTGGTAATTTCGTTCATGACATTTAAGGTTTGTTCCTATATCAGTCAGGAACAGTTTGCAAACCATCAGGCTCATGCGTAGGAGATAAAATCCGTTGAATTTTTCTCGTGCGCATGCTCTGACAGTTTGCAAACAATTACTAACTGCTGTAGGAACAGGCCTTTAAACCCATGACAAAACCACTCGCTTAACAGCTGGTGGTTTTGTTGTAAATGACTTTTACGAAATTGCCAAGCATCAGACTTTTATACGATCAAATCTTATGATATTATATACGAATAATTTTCTGTCATCCAAACTAGTTGTCAAAATTGATAGAAAATGTCAAACTTGATTAATTATAAAATTCTTTGTTGTTGGATTTATTCTAAGTTTTTTGGAAATAATCCAGCCATTAAGCGAATTTCCCATATGATGTGAACTTTTGCCGGGTACTGTATATACATTTTGTAGAAACCCTGTTAATTCTGAGTCACAAAGAGCCATAATTTTGTAAGCAAATTTATTTAATCCATTCAGTTTTTTATGGAACATTATCAGCTGTTTACCCTATTGAATATCCTGTATAATAATTCATAGTTCTGACCCTAAGATATAACTTTTAGTTGGTAAATAGAAAGTGCTTTGGTAGTGCCGGCAAACATAACATATTTGATGATAAGCACACCAAATACCTAAACATAAATAGACTTATCTGTACCTATTTAATTATTATTGCCAAACACCAAATAAGTCCAGGAATCTTTACAAAATTTTGAACTTTATTCTGGCCGGCAATCCAATTAAATTGGTTTTTTATTTGCGGACTTCCTTTGTACAACGAAAAACAATTTTTCTGTCTCTTTGTCTTGTGGAAGCATTTAATTATTCCTTATCGAATTATTTTTAAAACAAATTTTTGCGATAAAATTCATAAAAACCATGTTAACATTGGACTTGTTATGAAAATATCACGAGTATATTTAGGACTGTCGGAAAACATCTGTGAAAACTGTTTGTTTGCATGTAACAGTTATATACATTACCATTTTTCTTTTTCCTCAAATTATGATTCCTTATTATTAGGCAATATTTACTAACAAATTTAATTAGATCTAAATGAACTTGCCATAATTAATTAACTAAAACTATTATAAGTTGGATAATTAAATGAAAACAAGGAACTATATGTCCAGGATTTTTAGTTATTATTCGGCATATTTTACGTCAAACTTTAGCAAAAAGCACAAATTTTTCTAACGTTCAAACAAATTTTGTAGGCAAGCCCTCAATAAACAAATAGAAGGCAGTGGTGGTTAGTACTAAAGGGCACAAGGAAACGTGCTCACCCTTAAAATAAACAAAAAAAATGTTTAATATAATTTAATGTCAGATATTTACTATAATCCCATTAAAACACTTTTAAATACTCTGCTCAAAACTTACCTACTTCTAAAGACTCAGCTCGAAACTTACTTCTTAACTACTCCAACGCAACGCCTAAATATCAAAACTTTCTTCCCAAGCCGGTGCATAAACGAAACGAATGAAGTTAGATACGTGTACAGGGTGGCTCGAATTCGACGCTCATCATTGGGATTTCGGAAACCGTAAGAGATACAGGATCGGTTAAATGGAGGCAAAGTTGCGCAATTTGATGCTCAATAAAATGCCGTTTTGCGTTTTAAAAATTCCGAGTACTTCCGAAGATATTCGAAAAAACCGGAATTTTCAATTTTGGTTTCTATTGTTTCCTGGCTATATTTGTTAAGATAACTCAAAATGAAAAACACGTTTTCATGGCCACTTTTTCTGCTCTATAATTCAGTGTGATTAAATATTGAATCTGACGTTTCGGCTTCTGGCGACCATCATCAACTTAATTTTTTAAATACGGACCTGATATTTTTTCAATTTAATTAAATCCTTTCATCACTCTTAAAACACTATATATCGCCATTTTGATATTTGCCGACGTTTCGTACAGAAAATTCCATCACCAGAATATTACATATTTATTTTACCATAATACGGCCCTGAACTACATTTTTAGGTAAGAAGGTAAAAAAAGAATAAACTTATTACATATTCGTAATCTTTTTATTGCAACTCATTGATATCTAATAGCGGAAATTACTTTATTAACCGAAAATTTCATGAATATTAGACATAAAATACAAAAAGGTAGACAACAAATCAGCTTACATAAACAATTTGTAATACTATCTTGATGCCCATATTAAAAATAAACATAATTTAATCACTATTATAGGTGTTCAAAGAGATAACCTTCCGCCTCAATGCATTTTCTTGCTTTGCTTTGTATTTTTAATACAGCTCGATTAATTGTTCTCGCAGGAATGGCAGCAACTTCCCTTAACAAATTTTGTCGTAGTACTTAAAGATCGTGAGGTGCATTTTTAAATAAACGGTTCTTAAGATATCCCCAAAGGAAATAATCTAGGGGACTAAGATCTGGGCTTCTAGCGGGCCATCTTGCAAAACCATTTATTATGAAATATATGGTAAAGGAATTAAGCTACTTCCCTTCCATTGTGGGCAGGAGCTCCGTCTTGCTGCCACCATATTTCTTGAAATACTGCCAAAGGTTGATTATCTAGGGCGTCTAAGACATCATTCCTAATCAAATTTAGATATCGTTAGGAAGTTAAGGTCCCTTCGTAAACGAAAGGTCCAATAATTTTGTTCCTCCACATACCAATCCATACATTAAATGAAGTTCTCCCTTGAATTCGTACCTGCTGGTTAGTTTCTGTTAATAAAGTAATTTCCGCTGTTAGATATCAATGAGTTGCAATAAAACATTATGAATATGTAATAAGTTTATTCTTTTTTTTACCTTTTTACCTAAAAATGTAGTTCAGGGCCGTATTATGGTAAAATAAATATGTAATATTTTGGTGATGGAATTTTCTGTACGAAACGTCGGCAAATATCAAAGTGGCGATATATAGTGTTTTAAGAGTGATGAAAGGATTTAATTAAATTGAAAAAATATCAGGTCCGTATTTAAAAAATTAAGTTGATGATGGTCGCCAGAAGCCGAAACGTCAGATTCAATATTTAATCACACTGAATTATAGAGCAGAAAAAGTGGCCATGAAAACGTGTTTTTCATTTTGAGTTATCTTAACAAATATAGCCAGGAAACAATAGAAACCAAAATTGAAAATTCCGGTTTTTTTCGAATATCTTCGGAAGTACTCGGAATTTTTTAAAACGCAAAACGGCATTTTATTGAGCATCAAATTACGCAACTTTGCCTCCATTTAACCGATCCTGTATCTCTTACGGTTTCCGAAATCCCAATGATGAGCGTCGAATTCGAGCCACCCTGTACTGTGTGCCGGAGAACGAGAGTTGTGCCCGTTTTATCTTATCTATTTTGCTCCGCGACTTACGTCCTCTTTACTTTAATAAACGCGAAAATAGTATAGTGCATGGGCACAAATTTACGTGTCTCCAGGCAGAAGTCAAAGCTCAAACGGTGTCGGGTCTGGTAGAGATACTAGTAGTAATATTTATTGTTGATTATGATTATACGGTGTGAAGAAATTGTTAATAATTCGTTTAATTTTAACAAGTATAGTTAACTAGTTCCTATGTTGAGAGTTATGTAATGTGATATGTAAATAATTAGATAATTTAGAAATAGATCAACAACTGGAAATAAATGCGGTACAGTTTCTACTACAGTTTGCCTTTTGAACAGAAACTTTTAATTAAACAAAAAAGAAGACCTACTCCCGATCTTCATATTAATTATTCATCTTACTAGTTAAACCAGGAGGTTAAACTGTTTTGTTTTTGTATGCTTATTGTTTAATAAAGAAATAACAACATGAACTTAACATGGGAATACTACGATCTAAAACATACAGCAAAATTTATGGACAAACATTATATTCAGTGCATTCCTGATTTTGATAACAAAGTGATCGAACTATTCTGTAGTAGGCAAATTGACATTCTTTTCAAATAGAGGGTATGCTTTTAATTATTATTTCTTTTTGCTTTTGTGTCCTCCCACTAAAAATGTCACGAGCAGCCACTGATAGATGGACTGCAATACAATTAAGATTTAGGGTAAAAGATGTGTTGAATGACCTTGTTCCTGACCTTTCTAGGTATAGACCTTAGAATAGGGTCGGGATAACCCATGCACTGAAGCCGCTCGGCTTATTGTGCGCCCTGTCTTTTACTTCTGGGTTATGTCAGCCAGGCGGGACCTAGAGCTTAACGTGGGTTTCAGAACCGTTCCTATGCGCGACAACTTAAGACCCCGTCCCCACTCAGGGGACTAACGAACCTACCGAGTGGGGTCCGTATGTCTACGGTTGCGCAGGACACGGCAAAGTATGTTCCGGCGCCTTAGTCCTTGCTGGCTATTAGCGTCGATACATTTTGCACTTTGTCCGTCTTGTTAAGCTAACCACTAAATTTCTGACTTTGGCAGTCGGCAGGATTCGAACTGACCTCACGTCGGTTGCATGCTCAACTACCCTGACGCTTTAACACACTAGGCCAACACCCGACTTTTCTAGATATATATTTGCAGTTTATATATTCTAGAAAAAGAAAGAAAAATTTTCAAGAGAAAATAAATGTGGAGCAGAGTTGTAATAAACTTTAAATCATTAAAAAGCATTTTTTTACCAAAACAAACTTAAGAAAATTTAAAATATATATTTTATTTGCACCACTTGTTTAAAATACTTGTTTGTCAGATAGGTCAGGCTTTATGTCTTAGTAACTTTTTTAATATTGCGTTTAAAGTCTAAAAACAATAAATTTCTTTTATTTATTGCGACAAATCTGGCAGGAATGTAATGTTTAGTAGCTTACAGCTGTCGTTTATTAATTTAAATCATTGTAAACTGACCATCTCAACAGATGACGAGTGTTATTTAAAGAGGCACAGGTCCAGCTTAAGATATTTTAAGAAAAACTTAAAAAACGTTTGTCATTAAAATTCTTGAAACTGATATACAGGGTGTTTAATTAAAAAGTTACCACTTAGTTATCTGCGAAAATAGACATATTTGAGAAACACGCCAAGATATGTATTTATTGACGGGGAACGTTTTTTTCAAAAATATGGTCATCCCAATCAGGTATTTGGGTAATTTTTAAAGTACCGCAATTTTTTAGTAGGTAAACTTGATTGAATTTTGGATAAATAAATATTTGGATGTGTTTTGGCAATCTTCTCAAATCTGTTTATTTTTCGCAGATAACTGAGTGGTAACTTTTGAAATCAATACCCTGTATACTGGGTGAGTTTTTTTATGTTTAGTGAAGGGATTTCAGAAACCGCTGCAGCTACAGAGATGGTCAAATGGAGAAACAATTGCAGTTTTTAGATCTGGCTTAAATCCCTTTTTTTCTTAAAAAACATCATGGCTTACTACATTAAAAAAAGTTTTTTTTCAAAATTGTTTTTCTCTGTAACTCAGTTGATATTTGGAGTAGAAAAAAAGTGTAAAAATAAAATTTGCAGATAATTATCTTTCTAATAAAAAAATATAATCCGATATTAAATATAGTCATCCGTTTTTTGAGCTACGACATAAACTTTCATTTTTTAAATGGAAACCATAGTTGGCTATGACATTTTTAAAAACGCATTTTTATAAGGTTTTAATGATTTATAGCAAGTTTTACTTTAAGTAAAAAATAACCTAATTTTGGACATACTAATTTTTAAATTGGTGTCTTTTTAGTTGGCCTCAAAAGAAAAAACTAGTACTGTTTAAAATTCCTTTCCTTTTTTGACAGCCTTTTCAATGAATATTTTAAATCTCTTAGGCTTGTGAGACTTAATCCACGTAACAATAATTATTTATGATTCTAACGTCTCTAAGGCAACAAATTTAATTTTTTTTTTTTTTTTTTTTATATCTAACAAACCACGAAGGCTAAAAGCCTAAATACTAACGTACCGTGGGTGTCTTAAGCGAGGGTAAGAGGGAGTTTGTTGACACGGGACTTAAATACTTGAAGATTTGGGGGGAAGGAAAGACCTCCGCGGGCAGCAGGTTCCACAACCTAGAAACTCTAGGGATAAAAGAACGAACAAAGTGGGAAGTTCGGGGCCTGTCCAGTTGGACCGTATAGGGATGCATACGCGCGGAACCACGAGTTTCTCTGTTGGGAACCGTAAGTGGAGGAACTATACTGGACAATTCTTCAGAGCAGAAGCCATGGAAGTACCTATAAAAAAGCGATAAATCCCCCACAGCCCGACGATGTGCAAGAGAGGAAGCCTTTCTGTAAGTGAAGGATCATTAATGAGGCGAATAGCTCTTCTTTGAATAGAATCAAGAATGCTTAGGGTTGTGGGGGACGCCATGCCCCAGATATGAGAACAATATTCCAAGGGAGGTCGGATTTGGGACACATATAAAGTGTATAAATTAGAAGGGAAAAATACTTTTTGGCTCGAAAGAGAAATCCAAGCTTTTTGAAGCTGCCGTGGCTATAGATACAATGTGTTTATGCCAGTTAAGGTTACTTTCAAATGTGACGCCCACAAGATTAAAGGTGTCTTTGCTCTGTAAAACTTGGCCGCTCATAAGTAGAGGATGAGTATTTGATGACTCTTTTCGCGACAAGGAACATGATTGTGTTTTGGATGCATTAAAATGGACGAGATTTTTAGCGCCCCAATCCAATATTAAATTAAGATCCTGCGAAAGAGATATCTGCATCGCTCTGCGTTTGTTTTCCAAGTCAGGTTTAGTAATGGGTTTAGGAACCTGAAAACTGGAGTGAAGGGTACTATCGTCGGCGAAACTATGAATGGAATTAGTTGTGGACGAGAGAAGGTCGTTGATGTGAAGAAGAAATAATGTTGGTGCCAGAACTGAGCCCTGAGGGACTCCAGCATTTACATGATGAAAGCATGAAGAATGGCCGTCCACAATAACTGATATACGACGATCAGATAGATAACTAGAGAGCCAAGTACAGAGTTTAGTTGAAAGACCATAGGAGGGAAGTTTATTAAGAAGTGCGGCATGCCAGACCTGGTCAAAAGCTTTGGATATATCAAGAGCAACGATCTGGGACTCACCTAGAAACTCAAGAGACTTATTCCAACAGTGTGATACGAAGGAAAGAAGATCTGCCGTAGATCTTTTGTGGCGAAATCCATACTGTCTGTCATGCAAAATTTTGTGTTTTTCTAAGTACTTAAGAATTTGTGAATTAATTAGTTTTTCCATTACTTTACAAAGAACTGAGAGAATTGAAATTGGTCTATAGTTAGATGGAAGAGATTTAGATCCTTTCTTGGGAATAGGTTGAACACGTGCAGCTTTCCAGCTTTCGGAAAGATACCTGTGTCGTAAGAAATTCGAAAGAGCCGAGTTAAGATTGGTGCAAGTTCTGGAGCACATTTTTTAAAACGATTGCTGGTATGCCATCCAGCCCAGACGATTTCTTGGTGTTAAGGGAAGAAAGGATACGCTTAATGTGTTTTACCTTAAAAATAATATCGGGCATTTTATGAGGAACTGGGGTAACCGCTGGAATTGGATGATTTACGGGAGGGTCAAGGGTTGAATTGGCAGCAAATTGTTTAGCAAATAATTCTGCCTTTCCTTTAGCAGTAGAAACAATTTCATCTTCCAAAGCTAGTGGCGGAAAAGAACTGGTACAAAAATTCCTACTTATGTTTTCGCAAAGGACCAGAAAGATTTGCTGCCATTTGAGCAAGAAAGAACTTTGTTTTTAATACGATTGTCGAAGGAGTCTTTGGCTTCAGAAATTGTTTGATTATAGTAGTTTCTTGCTTCAATGCTGGCCTGTCGGTTTTCTGGACTAGGATCCTGCAGAAACTTCTTGTGAGCCTGAACTTTTAAAATTCTAGCTTTATCACAAGATTTGGAAAACCAGGGTTTGTTATTGGATTGTTTGGGGTTCTTGATGGTGTGTGGAATATAGGTTTCAATGCCCAATTGAATTGATTCCGTCAGTTGATTGCAAATTTGAGAAGGATCACCAGAAGAAAAGCAAATGGAATTCCAGGGGTAAGTGGCGAAGAAGTCCCTCAGGCCATCCCAGTCGGCTGAGTTGTAGTGCCATACGGTGCGTGGTGGCATGTATTCATTTACCTCGGGATGTGCAGGGTAAGATATAGTAACTAAGCCATGATCTGAGCGACCTAGGGGAGCTGTGACAGAATGTTTGATAGAGTTCGGGGTTGGTAGTAAGAAAGAGATCAAGGGGATTTGAATTATGATTTGGGACTCTAGGAAAGTAGGTGGGTTCCATAATAAGGTTGGTAAGAGAGTTACTGACTGCGAAGATTTCGGCTGCTCTGCCTTGGGGGTCAGTTTTGAAGAGCCCAGCCAATCCTTATTATGGACATTAAAGTCGCCAAGCACGATTATTTCAGCCGATGGAAACTGAGAAATTATGCTATCGATCTTTGTTGAAAGAAAGTCAAAGAATTCGACATAGGAATTATTAGATGGGGACCGGTACAAACAGCAGATAAATTTAGTTGAAGACCTAAGGGAAAGTTTAAGCCAAAGGATATCGGGCCTACCCGATTCAAGATTGGAAACTCGAGCACAAGCCAGATCGTTGCGGACGTAAGCACATACACCACCATGTGGGCGAAAAGACGAAATAAGTTCGTAGCCTGGAAAGAGAAGGTGGCTGGTTGAAGATCTAGAACTTATTTGTGTTTCCGTTAGAAACAGTATGTGGGGCTTAGATGACTGAAGGTGATGGTGAACGGAGTTTATATTGGTGTTAAGCCCACATATGTTTGCAAAAGAAATTGAACTTCTCGATGAAGGCCTCCCGGATGCACCCCTCGCCCGGAGATCCGAATGGAGGGTATTTTACCTCCGGAACATTTTACTTCCGGGTGTGCCGCCATCATTTGTACATAGTTGGGGGTTAAAAGGAAAAAAAAAAAGAAGAGAAAGAAGGAAGAAGGAAAACTGACTCACACACCCAGAACCCAGAAACGTCCATTAAGACTTCACGGGTCCTTTAAAGGGTGGTGGGGTGGTACCTCCTCAGGCGAGGAAAGCTCCTCTACCACCTACTAAGATTGTTGATAAGTTGACAAGAAAATGATTCTTTTAGTAGCCTTCTAGAAAGTAATAGAAGGGATATTCAATTACCACTGACCATAAGGAAAAGAGGTAGACCAAAAGGTCATAATACTATAATTAGATTAACTGCAAAAGAAAGGAAAAAAACAACAAATTGATGAAATATTTTTTTTTATTACACCATGGTAATATGTATGTTGTTTAATTTCCTATCTGGTATTACTTACTTAGCCACCCCTAAGTTTTTTATTTTATATCGTATAAAACAAATAAGACTATCGTTTTGTTGGATTGATTTTTATATCCGTATTTATCATCAATAATATATTATCTTCAGGGTAAGACAAAAATTTTAATTCTAAAAAAAACACACTTTTCTGCGTACCCTGCATATCTTAAAAGATAATATAATTTTGATGACAAATACGGATATTAAAGAAGCAAAAATCAAAATAATATTTTCATTTGTTTTATACGATGGCTACCCTTAAAAAGAAAATAAAATAAATTCTTCTTTTGAATACCTATTAAAAGCTTGGACAAAACACGGAAAAAAAATCTGGTAAATATTCATGCAATCTGTAGCACTATAGGCCCCAGGTACACGTAGTAGTAAAACTCGCTCCGTTTTTGTAGCAAATAATGTGCAGTAGTATTTAAAACTTTTGTAGCAGAACTTCATGTTACCACTTTCAATACTCCTATAATGTAGTCAAAATTCATATCTGGTAACTATTGTTACCTACTATCATTCATTTACAAAACTTTAGGACTTTCATGACAGAAAATTATTTAAAGAAATTATACTTAGAACTTCAATAATAAACATATTTAACTTCTAATCTTCGAAGGTGTCAAACGTGTCTCCCAGTTTCATTTTTGTTTATTGATTATTGATTAAAAAAATATAACAAGAAAAACATACCACAAGAATTGTAAACGCTTACGGCACAAGAAAATGAATAATTATTAAGATTAGGTTATCTATTATTCGGCGGTTTATATTAGTTTTTATAAGCAAAGCCGAGGAACAACGGCATCTACCAATAAAATAGCCGGTAATAACAAATTAATTTTAGTTTTTGGCGGCTTTCATATACGCAAATAGATAAAACCGCCGAACGGAGCCGGCGGTTTTCTTTTAATCGTTAAGCAATGCCGCCGGTGGTCGTTTAGCCAGTCCCTAAAATAATTTATTTACTTACGAACTCCCTGTATAAGGAATTTTCCTATTGAGATGTTATAAAGTTATTCTCGATATAATGTCGAGTATACTATTGATTTATTACCGTATAAATTTTACCGTATAAATTTTGAGAACATCATAAATAACATTTAGTCCGTAATTTGACTTGAATAAATAACCCAAGCACTAAGTTTCGGTAGCTACATCCGTGTTTTTAAGTATTTTTAAACTTTTATATAACGTTATAAAAATGATCCTATAACAAATAATAATAAAAGTAATAAAAAGGAATATACAAGGTAACTTGTAACTTGTCATATGACAGACATTTGCTCACAGACACATTCAATCTGAACATCATTCAGTCGTAAAGATTTGCAGTACGATTTTATTGTCATTTGGGAAAATTATACAATTCAAATTGTATAAATGTTTTAACCGACTCGACTTCAAAAAGAAGGTTCTTAATTTGCCTTGTATGTTATGCAATTACTCCGGCGTTTGTGGACCGATTTTAACAATTCTTCTTTTTTTTATTTGAAAGAATACACTTTCGCGGTGGTTCTACAAAAAAACAAATCAGGATTGCTAGAAAGAAAGGTACTAGACCAATTTTTTCTCTCTGCCGCACGTTGTCATAGATAACCCACATTTAGAACCGTAGTGACACGAATCATTTTGCGGATTTTTACGACCTCGCGTAGTAAACAAATCAAGGGTGGACGAGCATGCGCACTTCAATAGGACTCGCTTGTCTGTAAATTACTATGCCCTTCTTTTTTATAATAAATTGCCACAAGAACTAAAAGCAACGACCTCTTCTGTGTTTAAGGCGAAAGAGAAAGATTACTAAGGAATTCTATAATTTTCAAGAATTTTTAAATAGTAATTTAGGTGTATAAATTGTAACAGTGTATATATTTTATTTTATATAAAAAAGTGCGTTTTTATAATGTATGTCTAAACTGAGTTTACCCTTTAAAAATTATTAATTATTTAAAATGTTTTTTTAAAAATGTTTTGTGATACCTGCCGACGTAAGGAATAATGATTTATTATTAATTACTTGAATAAAGATGTAAAAAAGCCATGGGAGAATACAACACCGGCACACCGTACCCTCCGTCCGCATTCTGACCGTGACAGTCATTAGCTACCGTACTTCGAACGGGAACCCAGACAAGGGTCGTACATTCTTTCCGATTGAGGGGATAGTCTGTATGGCGCCTGCGCGTCAAATCTTTGGGGATGAGTGGTATCCAAGCGCACAAGCACAATTTTTCGCCCATGAATTTTAACTTTTGTTTCGCGCAGGTAATAACATTGGTAATCCATCTAGTTAAGTGTATGTTGTTCGTGCGGTAAAGCTGCCTCTAGTTAAGTAGATGCTCAGAAAATAAAGTAAAAAAACTTTTGAGTAAAATTTACCCTTTTACCGAACTTAAAGAGATACAACTAAAAATCTTTTAAGCAAACAATACAAAAGGAAAATTAAAGAATTCCTTCTTGGACAGGTCTTCTATGATTTTCATGAATGTTTAAAATATTGTTTTTAACTTGTTGTTTGTCTTCACTAAAATGTATGTTTATGTATTTAATTTTAATTAACATTATGTTATATAATTTTAAACAATTTTTTGTTACTAAAGTTTTACTTGAGTGTTTATTTTTTAATACGACAAATGCGTATACTTTTTTTATCACTTTTTATTGTATTTTTACTACCATTTTATTGCATATTTTACTACTTTTATATGGTATTTTCATTACTTCTTTTTAGTTGACCTATGTAAATACTTTTGTATGCAAACACCAATAAATTATTATTATTGTTATTATTATTATTATTTGTAGCTTCTTTATAATTGGTTTTACTTAATACTATGTTTTTTGGTTTTAAACAATATTTTCTCTAAGGGCCATTTCGCAATCTCGCCGACTAATAGGTTTGTGAATTTAGAACAGGAAACTCGACAATCGCGTGAGTAAATTCGTTTAATCTATTTTCATATCTTCCTAAAATAAGTCAGGTAAAAATGGAAATGGCGAAGAAAATTGGATTTATCCAATTTTATTTCTTTATTTGAAATGTACATTTATTGAATAAATAGTATAATATACTGGGTGATACAAAATAAGTGCCTGTCATCAATAACTTTGTTAATAGTCAACATACAAAATGCTTTAAATTGGCAAACTAGTAGCATTTTTAAAGCTCTTCCGGATTAAAAATGAGAAAAAACAATTGACAATAGTGTTTTTGAGTTACAGAGTAAAATATCATTTTTAAAATACAATACGGTATATATCTCATCACCATTTGAAACATCTTTAAAAAGAGATACATATTTTTCATTGTTTCGGAAAATGATCATCATCAAGTATTTGATAGTACCTAAACTAAAAATATGTGTATTTGGGTTTAAACTTTACCCATGTATACGTTAGGCCAGGGCTTCTTAAACTGTGCGTCGCACCGCCCTTGGGGTGAGGCGCAAAGTAAGGAAAAAAGTAAAACTGAAATAATTATTTTTTTACTCTTCAATTTTTCTTTACGTGACGACCTGTTTGATTGTCGGGAGTTGTGTTGGTCAGGGCGTCGTGAGAGAATTGCATACAAGTATTCGGATTTTATTGATATTTAGTAATAATATATTTTTAAATCTTTAGATATTGCTGCTTAATACTTTTGTGTTTTTTGTGATAGAAAAATTGTGTCCAGCGGCTAATAAGGCCTACTGGAGTGGGTTATGGGCCTTGATACCCTACCTTGCTTATAAAAGTCAATAAAAGAAAATTTGTGTGCTGCTTTGGCAGTGGCGTAGCGTAGGCAAAAACCAGAGTAGGGGAAGTCGTATACGCGAGGCACCTTTTGTCGATAAAGACGGTAAAAAAAAGTTAAGGACCAAAAAGTCCCCATCTTTAACTACAGACTATTAAATTTATTTCTTTTTCTTAGTACACAAAAAAATACCGCTGTAACAAGCATGTACCTGCAAGGCCCCTTTCTGAATTTGCTAAATAATTACAGTTGTTAATAGAGCATAAAAAAGAACCTCCAATAAATTACACTAGTGGAAAAAAATTAAAGGTTACAAAAAAAAATCAACATTTTTTAACGGTTTTCAAGTGTCTGTATTTTGCTTAACAATGGTCGTACTAAAATTTAAAAAATAAAGCGTTTTAAGCTTGAAATTAATGAATATTGAAAAGATATTTGTTCTAATTTTTTTGGTTTCTTTTTTTAGCCCACGAATTTGTATTTTTTTACCTTAACCACTATATGGATCAAATAACTTGGTTATTCAGCTTTAACATTTTTTTAAGTTCAGCAAATTAAAGCTGAATGAACCAGTTATCCGAAATATGTAGTGGTTAAGTTAAAAAAGAAAAATCTAAGTTTGAAATAAAAAAAAAAAAATTCGAAGAAAAATCTTCTCGGTATTCATTAAAATTGCGTGGTACACGTGGTTTAAAAAAATCGTACGTTTATCATCAAAAGGTCTCAAAGCGTCTAAAAACTTTAGGCTCTAAAATTATTTTTTTTATTTTCACCATTTTTAGGCAAAATACAGCCACTTAAAAAACCTAAAAAATTGTTTTTGTTCCTTAACTTTTTCACTAGTGTACATCTCACAGCCTCCTACAGCTGCGAGGACCCAAGGCGCAAGGCCGTAGGCGACCGCCTACACCGCCTACGCCTAGATACTCTACTGTGCTTTGGTATCTACAGAACATACTAAGACCGGTTGCATCAGCTTTTTGGTTTAGGGGTTGTATTTTTGTATTTAAATAATAAAAAAACGTCCTTACATATGTAAAACCACTAATTCCATTGTCTTATATGTCACCTTATTTTTTTTTACTTTGGTTCTAACATAACATATTTACATTATGTTTTAGGGAAATGGAGGATTTTTAGGTTTGGGTCGCCCCTGCCCCCTCCCCCCTTCTTGCATCGCCACTAACCAAGACGTACGCTGTAAAACCACTTGAGAACTCGATTACGTAAAACTTTTTAGGACACCGTAAAATAATAAATTAGTCTTAATAAAGTGCAAAAAAGGAAATATAAGTTTTACTTTTAAGAGCTATAAAAATATTTAGTAACAGTTTAATAAACGGTTTTCTGCAATTTTAAGGGTTTTTTTTAAAATTATTGATACTTTCATATTTTAGACACTCTTCTAAATAAAACGTAAGTGGCGCACATCCAAAATATTTCGTTTTAATAAAAATATCAGTAAACAAACTTAAGGGACCGGGGAGTGAAAAGGGGTGCTGGGCGGGGTAAAATTGGTAAAACGGGTTAATGAAACTGAACACCACATGTAAAATTAAGTAAAAATTACATTTTTTCACATATTTTTGAGATTAAAGATAAAAAATATGATAAGTATAAAATTGTTTATTCACAACCTAAAAGAAGAAACGACTAAAAAGATCAGTTATACCATGCTAAATATGAAAAGCATTTGGCAACATCGGAAGGATCTGAATAAATAAAAGAAAGGATTTACACAAACTGGATTCATAAAGTGTCTCTGGTGTAATTAAAGGATTAAAAAAACGTTGACTAACAAGAACCGACCTGACCACCCTTTATAATCCCTCTTTTATTATTAAACATTTATACAACGTTGCCAATTGTCCATAATAAAAGTGGACAAATGCCAAATTTATTGTTATTATTATTATTATAAAAAAATATATAAAAAAAATCATAACCGCGCCTTCATATTATTATAAAGGACCACTAATAGATAACATGTACGTCAAAATATTTTAAAAAATCGTTAAAATAGCAGAAAACCGTATACTAAATATTACCAAATATTTTAAGAAAATAATGTGAAGGAGATTTTATAATTTAGATTTTTTGTTTTATAGCATATTAGAGATACTTTGCCGGCGTAAAAAAATGCTAAACTCTTTTTTTTTTTGTAATCTATCACTTTTATTTTATGATATTTATTACTTTGGATTTTTGCCCACATAACTTCGTGCGTGGGTCCCCAGGCGTTGACTCACCGGGTATTTGCCCGGTCGCCCAGTCCGACACTGAATTCATCCACATATCACCCTCACAACAGAACTGCCGCTAATAAGCCAACAAAAAATGTTTATTTGGTTTGAGCGGCGAGCATCAGGGCTTTTTCGCTCAGGAATATTTCAGCCGGCTGATTTCAATAAACAAGTTCTTTTGTTCTTGCATAAAGATCAAAAGACAGCGCTCTCACATTTCCCGTTCAACGCTGGCCGCTGACGCTTAGTATTGTGCCCGAGGCCTTAGATGGGCCCAATTTGCCTCAGGTTCTGTACTTTTTTTTATTTACTTTACTTTTTAATATTATTTTTCACACTTTACGAGAACAAATTAAAAAGATAATTCCACTTTTCTTTTAAATACGAGGAGTAACAAATCTTACTCTGTTTAGTTCTACTTAGATGGCCCTTTATCTTAACAATATTACATATACTAGGATGAGCCACAAAAAAACATGTTTTAGCAATTAGAAAACTTACCAGTATATCGATCTGTTATCATTTTTCGCACTTTACATTCACCATAAAACAAACACTTTTCTTACACCATAGTTTTTAAAATATAGGCCAAGATGTGAAAACGTATTTAATTTTATTCTTCCTAATTAATTAAAGTATATTTTTTTATCATTAAGTAACGTTTACACTAAAATATGTAGGTAGTGACAACACATAGCACGCGGTTAGAATAAACAACTAAAAAAGCTGTTAAGCTCTATTCGGCGATAACTCTATTTAAGCGACGGTGACTTGCCTGCGCGTTATAATTTGCGCGATAAATACGTCACAGTACGGTGCTAGTGACGTTCAACTAAAAGTCTAAAATAAATTTTGCTTAAAAGTTTTAAAATATATAACTGCATTTCAGATAAAGTATTTTATTATTGATATTGATTTTTGGTATAAATAACACGTCTCTTCATATTAGATATTTTGTTTTGTTGCAGAAATATTGCTTTTAATACAGGGTGTTTCACAACTTATCCGACAAACTTTCAGGGCTAATTCTACATTAAAAAAATATGAAAAACACTTTATATAAACAATGTCCTAAACGTCTTAGTTTTTGAACTGCAGGGTGGTAAAAATTTTAAAAAATTATTGTTTTTCGTAATAACTTTTATACCAATTGAGATATTTTTAAAAAATTTGGGAAACGCCTTCTATGCACTAAAACACATTTTTGCATACAAGAAAAAGTTATTACCAGTGTCGTCCATGAGGGTTTAAGGTTAATATTTTTTAATAACAAAATGGTACGCGACGAAGTTAAAAAAATATTTTTATTTTAGAAAAATGCAGTGGCGTACCATTTTTTTATTAAAAAATATTAATCTTAAACCCCTCATGGACGACACTGGTAATAATTAATATTTTTCTTGTATGTCTAAAAATGTGCTGTGATGCATAGGAAGGCGTCCCTCAAATTTTTCTTCGAGGCATCCCTCGAAACTAGAAATTCCACTTGATTGCCAGAAATCTTATGGTAACATCCTTTGGGACCTAACTTGTGTTGGAGCTAAAATACTAGGTTTAAACAACTCTTCAGCATCTTGCTTTAATTAGCGATTATGCTGGTAGATCTAGATCTACTCATCCAGACTGACGAAACGACGCACAACATAAAATTTCATGAAGACAACAAAATCCTTCACACACCTCAAAAATAAACTTTAACATTCATCATTCCTCACAACCATTTTTTTCATGCAATACTAGGTTTTCTTTAAAAAAGAAGGTTTTTATTATGGAGTTGGTTGGTTTTTGGTTTGGACAAAGTGTTTGCATTGTGACATGTTGGAGTATTGTATAATATGTGTTAATGTTTAAGGTTATTTCCTTCTCTTCTCGGCAAATTGTATATGGCTTCTGCAAGTGCTTTCTGTTGCCTTACCTAAGTGTGCCCGAGAAGAAGGACCTTAGCTGTTTTGGTAGCGTTGCCGGCGTTTACTTCGGCTAAGTAATGTATCTTAACCGTGTTGTTTTTAAGACTATCTACTGTTTTTTAATACCTATTTAAACAATCCGAGAGTAGCTCCAGATCATTACTGTTTCTGGGTGACTATAATCTGTTCACTATAAATTGAGAAAAACCTGAACTAACCAGAACAAAAAATGAATGTCATTGGTTTAAAAAGTCAGTAACCCTAGTTACCACAATAAAAAATTATTTTATTGGTTACATATAACAAAGTTTTGATTTTTTAAATTGATCTGTATAAAAAATATAAGGTAAGGGGGAGACATTAAAGAAATGCACTGTACATGAATTTACACAAAAAGCCAAAATATGACCATTTTTATCACTAATTAATTATGTTTTTTAAACGTCCATACTTCATCCTGTTATTGCTTGTTAAATAATTTTTACAACATCCAAAATTAATTCCTGCACCACCCTGTAATACAGGGTTCCCCATAATAGGCTACCCATTTTAATATTTGAATTTAAAATGTTTTAGATTACCAAACAATTAATAAATTAATAATTAATAATAACTTATAAATATTTGGCTATTTATAACTATTAAAAATTATGTCTTCTAAATACTTCCTTCACCAACTTCAACACATTTTTTAACATTCGTTTATTCCCTCAAACTTTTAACGAATTTTGACTTTGAGTTTCTTTATTGTACCTGGACGACTCGCAAACACTTAGGCTTTTAAATATCCACACAGGAAAAAATCGGGGGCCGTTAATGAATCACTTTTATCTAATATTAAAAAATGTGTTAAAGTTGGTGAAGGTCATTTAGAAGACGAGATTTTAAAAGTTAGAATTAAATTAGCCAAATATTAAAAATTTATTATAAATCTTAAAGGAGTTAGCCGTAATTTCGTATAATAAAAAGTTTGTTTGTAAATAAATTTAAAAAATCAAATATTAAATTGGGTAGCCTATTATGAAGAACCCCGTATTTACGGACATAACTTCTCTTTTAAGATAATGGATTTGCTTTAACTGCAACTATTTGTAAAATTAAATATTAAATATTCCCACAGAAAAAATCGGGTTCCGATAATGAATCTCTTTTTATCTAATATTGAAAAATGTGTTGAAAAAAAGTTAAAGGTCTTTTAGAAGACGTAATTTTAAAAATGAAAATTAAATTAGCCAAATATTGATAGGTTGTTATAAATCCCAAAAAGTTAGCAGTAATTTACTATAATAAGAAGTTTGTTTCTGAAAAATTAAAAATAATACTAATTTAAATATTAAAATGGGTAGCCTATGATGGGGAACCTCGTATTTACGGACATAAGTTCTCTTTTAAGATAATGCATTTGCTTCTAATCGCCATTTTCTTTACTGCAACTATTTATAAAATAATCAGCTTACAAAGTACTAAATTTAAATTTTACAGTCGTGGTAAATTACGTTTATGATCTGTAAATAGGATTATGATGATTTTCATGTCAGAATTATATCATTATCAGGTTACATATCATCACAACACGGTGTAGATGGGATTATAAGGAATTTTTTCTTTGGTTTTACACAATCTTTATTGCAGTTTGTTTAGTAGTACTAAATTTTGATAATACTGCTTTAAATCATTATGTCTCGTATATAATATTCATAAAAAATAAAGTGGCATTCTTGTAAAATATTATTTTCCACGTGTATTTGTGCAAAACGCGTGAAAATATCAACAAAAATGACTGTTCCTCTGTACACAGAGGGCAGGAGAAGGAAGCTTATTATTATTACCCTGTACATCCAACATACAATTATTTTTCGGGTAATGTATTTTCCCATTAAGCAGGACTTTCTCTAAGGAGGCAACTTTTTTCATAAAGATATTAATTAAAATGTTTCCCATTTGGTAAGAACCTTCAAAGACACGCTTCATAAGTTAGACAAAGTGTTTTTATTTTTCAGTTTTTGTTTATCTGTTAAAAAGAGGCTTTACTGGGACAAACATGCTTCCAAATAAAAAAAGCAGTCAAGAAATGAATATTTTTGTTAATTATAGTAGGACCAAAGGATACCTTGTACCCGATTATGTACCTCCAACAAATATGAGCCCCGTATACAGGGCCAATCGTAAAAACAATAACATATTAATCAAAAATTTCGAGCGCGTCAGATTAAGATAAAGTGAGTTAATTACATGCTAAACAGTGTATATTCCACTAGTCTGACCATTTGGGAGTGACGTAAAAAAACGGAGGGCTTTAAAGTTGTAAAAAAGTCATTTTGACATTTTGAGCGTGGCTATTTTTTTATTTTAAAGAAAATAATTTACGGATAACGAAAAATTTATAAGTCAATACAATCCGAATAATTTCCATAAGCCGAAATAATAACATTATTTTTTTGTCTTATTAAAAAGCTATAGCCACTTCCCCCACTGATGAAAGATCATACAATATATAACTTTTTTCTTCTTATCATCTAAGCTTTGCAACCCAATAGGTCTCTATGACGTTCGAGTAAATTCCCATTTAGCATCGTGAGCTTTACTACTATTAACAAGTCTAGAATTAATAAACTTGTATCAATAGTAAGTATTAATACTACACATTATTTCGTATCATCCAATTGAATGATATACGCTATACAAGCTATTACTCATTATTAATAATTCCACTACAAATAAATTGAATATTTAAAAGCATCCAGTTTCGAAGCATGTGTCACTAAATATTAATGCATTTCTATGTAAAATATTTATATTCAAGCATAAACAGCGCGAGTTAAAGCTTGGATAATAGGCAATTTAAAAGCAGGTTTTTAATTTTTTAAGAACTTTTACAAATTTGGTTTACCCAATAATATATAGGGCCTATTATTCTAGAAAGTCCAATATTTCTATTGTTCAACGAGATATGACAGACATTTTACATTAGATTAGCCTGGAGGTAAATTGTATACCCTCTATCAGTTGCTGTATTCCTCTTTATGCTCCAGAACTGCCCAGAACGACACCATAAGTGTTCCTTTTACAATTTTTTCGTTCTTGACACTGTTGACAGTTCAGAGAACGGTTCAGAACTGGTTCTACAAGGTAAAAGGAATACACTAACTGCAACCTGCTCAGGTTTATTGTGTGTCCTCCGTAGGGGATACAATCCCTGGATCCGCCCCTTTTGTAGTCCCGAAATTTACGGGAATAAATTTCTTAGATCCCGGGATTTTCGGGATTAATGAATAAATGATATTTTTTCAAAATAATTCCATAAAACGAAACGCACGTAGTTGTTCTGTCAATTTATCGAATTGTTAATTCCAACAAAAATAAAAAGTGCCATTTTTATTTCCCACCTGATTTTAGTCAGTTTTACGCGGTCTTACTTGAAGAAATAAGTCCTGAAAAGCAACACATTATTGCAATCAATTAGAGGTTATTTGAGGGTATGTCGATGTTGCAGAAATACAGTTTTTGTTTTTATTATTAAAGGTACCTAATCCAGACGACTGTAGAAATGTTTTTATCAAAGAAAATAGTAGATTTTTCTATACAGGGTGTCCGAAAATTACACGTCAGGATTTCTGTGGGTGATTCTGCACAAAAAATTAATGCAAGAAACTTCTATACAATTTTTTCGAAACCTCAAAATTAACGGAGATACAGGGTGTTAAAGAAAAAAAATTTTGTTATTTTTGCTAGATAATAACTTTTCTTCTAGTTCACTGATTTTCGCCAAATTTTGCACATATATTACTATTGATTTTTATATCCACGTTATTAATTTGACGCCAGTAGTTAATGCCAAAGGTCCTTAACTGTCCTTCACTTTAGAAAAATGACTTAGATGTTGCATTCCTTTTATAAATTTAAATATAAAATTAAATAAAGAGCATTAAAATATCTTTTAAAAAGGTCCTCCTATTGCATTAACCTAAAGTGAACGGTTTCCGAGAAAAACGACTTTAAACATTTACGTACGTTTAATTAGAAAGTCTGATTTTCTAAACTTAGCAAAGCAAGCCTTGAAAACAAACGTTATATTTATGGTTAATAATTTGTTATTAATATGTGTGAAAAACTTATCGAAAATCAGTACGGTAACAAATGTTTTTTCTGCAACACCCTGTATCTCACCGTTAATTTCGAGTTTTCGAAAAAATTGTATGGAGGATTGTTACATTAATTTTTCGAGCAGAATCGACTACATAAATCCTGACGTCATAATTTCCGGACACCCTGTATTTTAATTAGTTTGTTTTTTTATTTTGAAAAGAAAACTTTTTTTGTTTAGATTTTTTTTACATTCCTAAGGTTTAAAAAAGTTGATTTATTAATATTTTCGATTTTTTTGTACTATACTCCTCAAATTCCGGGATCCGGATTGTCTGTGACCAATCCCAAAATCCCGGGATTGGAAAAAAGGCTCGGGATTATATCCCCTAGTCCTCCGTCCATATGTTGTAGCACGCTATTCAAGCCGGCCTTTTAATCAGACTCGACAAGCTTAAAAACGGCTGCTTGGTAAATCTTGCCGCTTTAGGTTTTCTTTTCCTAGCTTTGCAAACCGCAGACGACAAAGGGCTTCACAATGGCACCATGAGTGTTCTGCGGTTTCCTCTTCTTTTGGCAGAACCTGCATATGTTTTCTTCTGCCAGGCCTATTATTTCCAGCTGTTTATTCAGTCTGCAATGACTCGTTAGTTGACCCATTATTATTCTTACCGCCTTCCGGTTGTAATTCAGAAGGTCTTACGTAAATTCTGGCGAGTATGCCTTAACGAATATTTTCGCTTGACGCTGTCCTGGTGTTCTTATTCACCAGTCTTGGGATTCTCTCATGATTCTTGATCTAATAGATGACCCTACTTGGCCTGACGGAATACCACAGTAGGGCTCAGGACCTACCATTTTACATAAAACTTGTAAGGTTTCCAAACGTGCATTCTCAAAAAAATATTCTGGTATACACAGAATGTCCTATAAAAAGTAGGTATATAATGGCTACGAAGCTGTTTCTTTTAAGTTGTAACCCTATTTTTCTTCATCAGAATCATTCAGAATCGGATTTAGCACAAAGTTATACAAGGGGTATTTGCCTACCTGATGTCATGATGCATTTAATTTTATTATTTTGTTGTTGCGTTCTGTTCTTTTTTTCTAATTATATACAGTGACCGCCAGAAATATTAAACCAAATTAAAAAAATTTTTCGATTTCTCGAAATTTTTTATTTTTGATAAAAATCTTTGCATACAGCGAAACTTACAAAACACTTATAAAAATTTAAATAAACCATAGAGTTATACGAGGTAGGTGCAAATAAACGAATATGACACAAGAGAAAACTACCTTTATTTTTGAACTTAGAGAGAAAATATGATTCGGAAAACTTGTTTAGAATAAAAAGTGATACTTTTAGTCCTACTTTAAAAGTACAGCCTTCTATTAAAAAAATAAAGAAAACTAACTTTTCCAACTTAACCCGTATAGATATTAGATCGAACTAAATTAACTGCAATAAACTATCCTTATTACCCTTAAATTTCGAGAAAATGGCAAAGCTTGTTATTCTTAAATCATTTAAGTACATTTGGATTAATTTAAAAAACAAACGTAAATTTTTGCTTTTTGTGGTTTAATAAGGTCAAAACTTAAAACCCTTTTAGATAAATGTGCCATATCATTTTTGCATTAATAAAAAGTCTTCGCATTTTTAAATATATAATCCTATGTTTGTATTTATTTAGATAAATCTTAAAATATATTTTTCCCCCAACCGTTAAAAAAATGGAGTTTTTTAATCGTTAAATCTTTAACAAGAAGATAAAGTACTCCATTTTTAGTACACTACATAAAAGGTTAAAAAAAAGTAACTTTTTTAACACTTCGAGAAGCTTTTTTGACACTCTGAATTAGTGTCTTGTTTCCAGGCCAACTACAATAAACTTAAATATTAATTTATGCAATGTAATAGTAAACGCGACATCAACTGAACCAAACGGTCAAGTTACGCTTTGATTTCGTCATTATTTCTTTTAATTCATGTGTCAGTAGGTTTAAAATTTGACAATTTGCAAATAAATTTAATAGAAATTATTTAAAATTAATAGTATTGGATGACTTAGAAATTAAGAAGGAATTTATACTGTTTTAGTATTAGTTCTACAAGAAGTAAGTACATACCATTTTCTAAAATTATATGACGGCATAGTTAGAAAAAGGATAATTGTCTTTTAAAAATAAGGGGGTATGATTTTTGTTGCAATATTATGGCTGTGCTGTAAAAATTAAAATTAATAATTTTAAATAAACAAAACATGTTTAAATTGGTAATTTGGAAATTTTTATACGGTCGTAGAAAAAATATAGTATGTAACACATGCATAAAGTGTTTTTTGATTGCCTAACGGCTCGTGCGGTCAAACTTCCCATTCGTAAAAAAGTATCACTTCATGCACTTGTTACTTAAATTACTATTTTTAATTCTATGAACTTTTTTCTTTTTACCATAATCCTCAATAAAGTTTAATTATTAAACATTGTAATATAAACTTATTAAAATAAATTCATGTTTTTAAAAGTTAAGCTGTTTTTATATAGGCAAAAATGACGTGGAACATAAATTTAAAGGGCTTTTAAGTTTTGGCCTTATTGAACCACAAAAAGGCAAAAATTTCCGTTTGTCTTTTGAATTGAGCTAAATGTAGTACTTAAATGCTTTAAGAATACCAAAGCTTTTAAATTTTTCTCGAAATTTTAGGGTAATAAGGATAATTTATAACAGTTCCATCTAATCTCTATACGGGTTAAGTTGGAAAAGTTAGTTTTTCTTTAATTTTTTTAATAGAAGGCGGTGCTTTTAAAATATGACATAACGTTTAATTCTAAACAAGTTTTCCAAATAATACTTTTTTTCTAAGTTCAAAAATAAAGGTATTTTCTCTTGTGTAATATTCGTTAATTTTTCTACCTCGTATACGCTATGATTTATGTAAATTTTGATCAGTGTTTTTGTAAGTTTAACTGTAAGCAGAGATTTTTATCGGTAATAATTTTTTTTGAGAAATTCAAAATATAAAAGTTTTTCCATATGGTTCAACATTTCTGGCGGTCACTGTACAACTAAATTAAACCCGTCGAAATTCGACAGGTTTAATCTTTCTAAATAAAATGGAAAAAAAAATATTCACTATACCCATTTACCGAAATGTTCGGATTTTATGTTAGTAAGAACCAACTGCAACAACATAAAGCAAAATATGACAAACAAACGTCATATTGCACTAGGAAAGTTTAAAAAGCATCCGATAGAGGCGCTAAATTTAAATCGCTAATAACTGTCTAAAACCAGTCGAATTCGAGGGGTTCAATAAAGTAGTTTTATAAAACACGTGAATGGCTTTTCATCAGGTTTTGGTATGAAACACATGACTTGTCAAACAACATAATGATCCAAATAAGAGTAAACGTGATTGCGTGGTAAACTCAAAGTTTTGCCAAATTTTATTTTTCTATTCCAACTCATGATACCAATTTATTACACAAAATTAAATAACAACTGTTAATCGGTGTTATAATTGGTCATTAATCTTTTCCGCTTGTTCAAGACGTCTGCTGACATCATTATACTGGGTGTTCTCAAGGTATTTATTCATTTTAACATAGGATTCTTTTAAAAACTTTAAGACAAGTTTATCTAGTGACTGCCAGAAATATTGAACCCTATGGCAAACTTTTTTTTTTTAATTTCTCAAAAATTTTATTCTTAATTAAAATCCTGCTTACAGCGAAAGTTACAAAGCACTGATCAAATTTAATTAAACCATATCGTATACGAGGTAGGTGCAAATTAACGAATATGACACAGGAGAAAACTACCTTTATTTTTGAACTTGGAGAAAAATTAATTTTAAAAACTTGTTTAGAATTAAAAAATCTGTTATATTTTAAAAGCACAGCCTTCTTATTTTTGTTATTATATTACACAGTCATAAAATTCATACAGAACGACAGTTCTGAAACTTTTTAACAGACTTAAAAAAGAGGAGGGTTATATGTTCGACACCAATGTTTTTTTAATGTATGTACAATGTACACTCGATTACTCTGTCAATAGTGGACCAATATTCTAAATTCTTTTTATTCGAGTGCACTTTCGCTGGTGGTCCCATAAGAAGGTTAAGTCAGAATCGCGCAGGACAAAGGTACCAGACTTATTTTTCAGTCAAACCTGTCTCTAGTAGATATATGCATACTATGTAGTGTTTAAACAATCAAGGTAATAGGAATAAAAAATAGAAAATGAAGTCGGGTAAGAACATATGGTATTAAAAGGTATAAAAATCTCTTTTATGCGACCGGGTGTAAAATACAATTTTACGCCCCATTTGAGACGTAAATTGCACTTTTACGCCCCGTTTAAGAGCCGTAAATTGCACTTTTGCCCGTTTTAGGGCGTAGGGGCGCTTTTTTACGCTAGGGCAAAAAAACGTATCTAAAACGCCCGCATATTTATAAATGGGTGCGTTAAAATAGCACTTGCATACGCCTAGGGCAAAAAGTATCAAAAATGCCCGCATTTATAAAACTTTAAAACCATAATAAAATTAAATATGGCCCCAGTTTTTGGTTAAACAACAATTAATTTAATCAAAAATATATGTTAAGGAAAGTATACTGATTACAATTTGAAACATTAACAGCTGGGAAATTTTCTCCCTAACTAACCATTTTTGGGTGGCTAACCTGAAATGACAGAAAAATGACACAGATGATCTGTTCTTGACAAAACCAAAGTCCCTAGAGTCATCTGATTGATATTTGTCATCCAGTAATGGACTTTGAATTTTCTCTTGTGTTTTGTGACTTTTAGAGGTACTAAAAGGTGTTTTATTAAAGCTTTTTAAAGTGTTTAGTGGGTTTAACGACTATAAGATTTTGTGTTGTTTATATACTTTTTTGGTTTGAACTAATTATTGACATTTTTTATAGTTCATAATTTGTTTTATTTCGGGTAGTATTGGGACTGGTTTTTATTGTTCATAAAACCCAGAATATACATATATGTGTTTTCTAGAGTATGGATTCCAGTGATTACTGTACCTCCAGTTTGGAAATTCAAATCCCATCTCCAAATAGTGATGTATAGGCGAATGATAACGGAAATGTTTATTAATAAAATAGGTCATTTTCTGTGAAACCTGCGGCAACCTCCGATTTTAACGAAATTTGGTATACGGGGGTTTTTTGGGGCGCTGATCACGAATCTTAAAGATTTTTTTGGCGGAAACGTTTTTGTTCTCGAGATATTCATCATCAAAGTTCAAATTTGAACTAAGCCTATTTTCACTATATTCCCTTCTTCTTGCACACAAATTCTTGATTTAAAGCTAAAGTGTCACACAATATTTGATTTTCACCTTTTAAAAACCCCGTTTCTACGTTTTTTATAATATTTTTGCATTAAATTGCGTGGTTTTTCTTTGATAAAAGCGGCAACCATACATACAACATTGGGCTTCATGGCACACTGGGATTGAAATGGATCTCAAAGTATAGCTATACGATTTAATGCAAAAATAATGTAAAATGCGTAAAAAACGGGATTTTTAAAAGGTGAAAATCAAATATTGTGTGCCATACGTAGCTTTAAATCAAGAATTGTGGTGCAAAAAGAAGGAGGAATATTGTAAAAAAATAGGATTAGTTTTAATTTCAAGTCTGGATCATGAATATCTCAAGAACAAAACGTTTTCGCCAAAAAAATCTTTCAGATTCGTGATCAGCGCCCCAAAAACCCTCCCGTATACCAAATTTCGTCAAAAATCAGAGTTGCCACAGGTTTCCTAGAAAAATTACCATAAAATAGTCTAATTAAACAAAAATTTATATAAATATAAGCACACCAAGACAAAAAATACAGCTAAATTTAGTCACTGGAATCTCAAGCATTTATTAAAGATATTAAATTTTTCATAACTGCCTTTAGTACGGTCCCGGAACTTCAGGGCAGCCAATCCTAAATCTGAAAAACGAAATTTACTGATTGACGTCTTTCTCTACAAAATACGTATTGCCACCCGTAAAATGGTACGTTGGACAAGAATGAATTACTTCAACAATTTTATAACAACTGGGAAAGATTGGTAAGGGAAAAAATTATAAATATCATAGGGTCCAAACTATATTTCCAACCAAAAAGTGGTTCATTAACATAAAAAATATGACCCGAAGACACATAACTACTATAATAAGATTAAGAACTGGACACTGTCTAACTAGGGAGCATTTATTTAAATTGAACATAAGCGATGATCCTTTTTGCGATTGTGGTCAGATAGAGACACTTAACCATATATTCTTTGAATGCCCTATAAATGTCATCCCAGGTTGGAACCCATATACCGAATTCATAAAATTAAAGTATTCATCTCCCATCTCAATTTTCTCAATTCTTGAAAATCCAAACGAAAAATCTATAAACATTATCATGCACTTTTTGAACCACAATAGAATCAAACTTTAATGCTCAACTTATTGTTCCTTTCCTTTCAGATCACCATACTCCATCTGTCTGTTTGTGTTTTGTTTTTTTTGTGCCTCCAATATACCTTTGTTGACTTAACTAACCATAATTGCACTCACCATTCATGCATGGACTTTAACGCTTGAAGCTTTCTGCTTGATTTCAGCCTTGATTATAAATTGACTCACAGCACTTTAATCTATAGCCAACTACACATGCTCGGGGGTTCTGGAATGGTAGCACCAGACAATACCAGGATCACCACCACATAGAGCTGGCAATTGCCCTGCAGCAACGCCATAAAGAAAGCAGTATCCAGTATCTAAAATTGCATGCCTTTTGTAGACCATCCCAAAAAAAAATCATTATTGGCAGGATGTTTACTGTCGTGTATTTTGTTATTTATATTATATAAATTTTAACGTTATTATGAGTATTAAGTATGTAGGTGGTACTCTATAAATTACAAAATATCCAAAAATAAAAACAAACATTCCACAATTTATAATCAATTCATCCAAAAATTTATTTTTAACTCCCAACTATTATAAAAGTGAACGATATCACATGCCTTTGAGTATTTGACGTCTGTATTTTGGGGTCCCATGATTACTCGCCTTGATTTTTATGTGTGTGTGTAAGTTATTTTTGGAAACACTCGGTAGATACCTATTATAAGAATGAGTCTAAAATAGATATGCAGTAGACTAACGAGAAAAAACTATTTTAATGAGTTGTATTTGGAAGCACATGACTTTTAGGTTTTGACTGATGTGGTTGAAACCATCGCGTTTTTTTCTTACTTTTTTAAATGTTTTTTTGTCCAACGACATTTGTCATATTTTAAAATTATACAGGTTGTTTCAGAATGTTCTTAAAAAAAACAAAGGGCATAATATGCATAAGAAAATAAAAAAGTTCAGATAAACATGGGTTTGCAAATTGTTCGTTCTAAAGATACAGGGTGTTAAACTTTTCAAAAAATCGAAAGTGTCGAAAACACTTATTTTACTTAAAAATATTAGACTTGATGTTACCCTTATTTAAATAGGTATTTATTGTTGATGTTACATAATTGCTGATAAAAAAATTATAAAACTTAATTTTTAAAAGAAAGTTTTCGCAATGCTTCTTTTATTCTCTAAAAATATGCAATCAAGTGGATTTTTTGACACATGATACAATAAAAAATAGGGACACATAAAAAAGCTCTACTTTTATTTGGTGAATCTAAAAAAGCATCAAAATTTTACACATAATTACACAGTCAGTGGCGTATAGTTTTTTTGTTTGTGATAAATTACCCCCTTAATGTCCCAAACCTAATTGGTTTTAGATCATTTAAGCTATTAAAAAAAAATACAAAATTTACATGTTTTACTCCATGTATCGTGAGAACGAGGAATTTGCGGACCCAGGTTTATATAAACTATTTTTCATTTTTTTTAATAAAAGAATCTGTATTTAAATTTTCTTAACAACATTCTGTGACACCCTGTATATGCGGGGAGCATTTCTACTCTTCTAATTTCATATATATTCAGTCAGCCCCGGATCACAGGGGCGGCGCAAACGGGTCTGTCTTCTTCGGATGACACCGTCAAGGGGCGGCAAAATTAAGCATGACCGACGTGCTTTTAGCGTCGTTTGCAATGAGGATTTACAGGATTTATTATACAAAGGGCGTCAGATCATGGAAAAAGGGCGCGATTTGAAAGGCGAGGACCTTTTTTTTGCTCTTCACTTCTCATTTGTAATAGTTTTGTGTATTTTGTGCATTATACATAGGGCGCTAAGCCAAGTGATGGAAAGAGGGGGCAATTTGAAAAGCGAGGGGGCGGCAAAGGGCAGTTTACACCCCCTTAAAAAATGAAGATCCGGGGCTATATTCAGTATGTATCAAAAAGCAAACCTGCTTGAAATAGGAGCGCCTATACTATATATGTAATACAGTGCTTGTCTACAGTTAGTACCCCTTCCTAACTTTTGAATTGTTGGGTATTTTTTTATGAAAATTTAAGAACTTTATGACAGATATAAATGTCAAACTGGGAGTTGGGCGCCATTTTGAAAAAATAAATAAATGGAAAAGGGGCTCATGTGGCACATCATTTTAAAGCTTCTGTCGTGAAAATTCAAGTTTCTACATTGGTGCATAATTATTTTGAACGGTAATACGTAAAGAAAGTTTAAAAATTGTCAAAACAGCAAAAAGTCACAGAAACGCTTGTTATGCCACAAAAATGTTTTTCCAGAAAATAAAGTTTGCATATTTGAGTGATATTTTTAAACCTAAACATCTTTTCTATACAAAAATTTTGATATTATGAAAAAGTATTCCTCTTAAGCAAAATTTATATTTTTTAACACGCTTTTATTAACTTGGGTTGTAACTATCTATCAATCTGGCTATGTAACGGAATCTTTGAGCCTAATTTTAACCAACTTCCAGCTATTCGATTTCTTTGAAACTTTGCACACGTATTAAGGACCCATGACAATGCAATAATCTGCAAACAGTATCCCTTTATCTTTTTTTAATCGCCAGGAAAAAAATTCCATTATATTATAAAAACAACACCTAGGTTGCCATCTGTTGGCAACATTTCAAACTTTGCTATTAAATGAAGAAGAAATTTTTTAGTGGGTTGCAATATATTGGCAACGGTCCAAACATTGCCTGGATTGCCATCTGTAGGCAAAATTTCAAACTTTGCTACTTAATGAAGAAGAAATTTTTTAGTGAGTTGCAATCTGTTGGAAAAATTTTAAAATTTGCCACTCTTGTTCACTAAAAAAATTTTTCGCCATTTTGACAAGAGTAGCAGAAACTAAAAATGAAAAATAATTAATAGTTTAAAAACTAAAAAACACGCTTTTATATGCAACCGAACTAGAAATTAGAAAATAATTTTTCATTAAAAAAATATTGTCATTTCATAGTAAAAAGCGTGGGGTTATAAATATATTAAATGTTATAATTATTATATTTGCAAATATCTATGATGGAAAAGTTATGAAAAAATAGTAAAATGCAACCCCACGCTTTTACTATGAAATGACAATATTTTTTAATGAAAAATTATTTTCTAATTTTTAGTTCGGTTGCATATAAAAGCGTGTTTTTTTAGTTTTTTAAACTATTAATTATTGACATACCTTGTATACCACTGAAACAAATAAATATCCTATGCTTGCATTTCAGCTTTTAGACCAAGTAGAACTTTAAAAAAAATAACTTTTTTCGTAAAATTATTTAAAAAAACTTTTCCATATGGCGCGAGCTTAAGTAGACCCGCTGAATAAGATTTTTTTTCTTTCACTAATATGAGAAAACATTGTATACAAGTCCACGGATGGACTTTACAATAGGACAAATGGACTAAAATTTAAATGTTCAAGAAAGCTGTGTATGGCACCTGCATTTGCTTTTAAAAAACAAGATTCACGTTAAGAAATTTGTTTTGTTTTGTACAGGGCGGCTCCAAAACTACAAAAATCTAAAGATGGACCAGGACAAAACTTTCTTTATTTTTAATAATTTAGCAAAATGTTAAATAAAAAGGTTTTTAGAATTGAATGAGGATCCCATATCTGAAATTTTACATAAAATATACAAAATTTTGATTTTAGGGTCATATTTTTTAATCATTATTTCACCTTTTATACGCAACTTTACCTTGTTTCCATACAACACAATACTTAATGCTGTCAAACATATTTAAAACAAAAATGTAAAACCAGGTTAATAACGTAAAAAGGTGTAAAACATGATTAAAATAATATGATACCAAAAAATGGTTTTTTTAAAATTTTAAGTGAAATTTTGAGATATGGGATCCTTATTTTATTCTAAAAACCTTTTAATTTAACAATTTGCTAGATTTTTTAAGATAAAAGTAGTTTTGTCTTGGTCCATTTTAAAATTTTTGCAGTTTTGGGAGGCCCTGTACAAAACAAATTTGTCATCGTGAATCTTTCTTTTTAAAAAGTTGCCATCCACAACTTTCTTAAATATTTAAATTTGGTCCATTTATCCTATAGTAAAAGTCCATCCGTGGACATACTGTGTATTATTTTTTAATACACATTACTACACAAAAACCTACTAGTAGTTTTACTTAGGAAAGGAAAATAAACTCACAACTTCATTTTTTTGGCATTCTGACAAACAATACATTAAATTGTTTTGAAACCGAAAACATATTATTTTTAACTTAAACACCAGTTTTACAGGGAAGTGTAAAAATTCAATCCAGACCCTTTCATGTTATCAACAACAAATCCTACTATTTTTGACGTGACAACGTCTTATAATTCGATGAACCCGGCTGCACGCACCAGAAAACATGACTCATGCGGGGTTACCTCGCGCGTTCCATTTAAGGCTTAAAGTGCAAGCGAGAGCGCGAAACGAGCGACAAAGAGGCACAATCTCGCGTCGTTCAACATCTGTTTCTCTCTACTTGAGTGAGCGTGCAGTAAAAGTGAATGTGATGTCAATTGTTTATAGCAACGATAATTGCAGCGATAAAGGTAATGATTCTTTCGACGTTGTCACGTTCAACCATCGTCAGTAAACCGACTTTGCAGACAACCGATTTTTATTTTTTTTATTTCGTAATAATGCTGGGTATAAAAATATATAAAGGGTGTCCAGTAACTCAACCGACGAACTTTTAGGGGTTGATGCTACAATGAATATTAGGAAAACACTCAAAAAAACTCATATTTTGCATTGTTTTTATTTGTTGATTAATACACCACGTTTCGCTTGGTATGTGTCTCCAACCGTTTCAAAGTAATAATATACAGTGAAAATATTAAAAGTCCTTCTTTATCCTTTGAATGGGACAAGTGGCCCCTTGGCACTGGGCCACGTTACTGAAATTATTTTTATGCCAAAAAGTAGTTTAAGTGACATCCTTTTTACCCAATCTCGATATCTTGTCCCATTTAAATGATTAAATAGTGGAAAGGACTTTTAATATCCTTATTGTCAGAATCGTTCTTATAAAATCTTATTAAATAGACTTCCTGAAAGTACTTACCAATGTCGAATAATTTTTAAAGGCAATGACTCAGGAACTTACCTGAAACAATAAATTAAAACGTTAATACACAATTAATAATATAAGCATTTATTAATACCGTAAATACATTTCATATATAGGGTGTCTAATAAAACACTATATATCTGAAATGGAACACAAATCGAATCAATAGCTAACATATTTTTCGTACGTACAAAAACTGTTTCAGATATTTTTTCTTTTTTGGATTCTAGCTGCAGTATTCTTTAATCTAATTCTAATTTTTTAAACATACAGTGTGTCTCTGGATAGGTGATAGGTGTTACAAGAGGACAAATGGACCACACTTTTTGAATTTTAGAACGAAATTTTTGGGAAAACTGGTCGCATGGTCCAAAACTAAAAATACAAAATTTTACTTCAATTGGTATTATACAGGGCGAGTATAACTAAAAATATGAAAAATACTTAGGAACAAACTACTTTTATTATTAAAAATATCACAAAATTGTATAAGTAAATGTTGTAAAAACTGAATTTTAGGTTGAAATTTAAAGTTAAGGCATATAGAGAAAAAAATGTAATTGTCATTTTTTACATTATGCATAACACACATTAAATAGTGGGCAAAAGAGAGCAAACTTTGAAAGAAAATAAAATAATTTTAAATACTTTTTTAAATTCGCTGCCCTAGGCCAATATTTTAAAAACTGTTAATGCATAATGTAAAAATTGACAAAAAAATTACTCTAGTTCTTTACCTTAAAATTTAACATCAAATTTAATTCTCTACAACATTAACTTATTCAATTTTCTCTATTTTTGAAAATAAAGGTACTCTCTTGGTCTTTTTCATATGTTTAGTTATAACTCGCCCTGTATATTACCAATCGGAGTAAAATTTTTTGTTTATCAGTTTTTAACCATACGACCAGTTTGTTCCAAAATGATCTTTAAAAATCCAAAATGTTTGGTTTATTCGTCCTCTTGTAACACCTATTCTGGGACACACTGTATCTATTTACCTTGAAAAAGGTAAAACCAATACATATTATGTTAATTGGAATTCCGCGAAGTGCTTATTTGGTTTAGAAATATTCAGTGTTTACTTACTGCATTTTTTTATATTTTTGCGGTATCATTGGCGATCTATCACTAAATCACGACTCTTTCAGAGACGGACAGTTGTTGATTTTTTATGAACCTACCATAAAAATATTTCCAAAGTAAAATAAGCGATAATTTTTTATTTACGTCTAAATAGAAAATTTTATTTATTTTGAATTTTTTCTTTTTTTTTAAAGTTTTTTCTGCGATAATCAAAAAAAAAAAAATAGGTTTGTAGATTACTGCATAGACAATGTACATTGTTTTTGATATGATAACAAAATTTAAAAAGTTTATTTAAAATTGTCCCATGAAATTCGTACTTACGAAATTTATTGCACCAACGCAGAGACTTAAATTTTCACCATTACTGCAGAAAAAAAAATGCAAAAAATAAAATTGCATTTTTTATAACAATTTGCGATATTAACAAAAATACAGGTACCTTAATCATGAGCAATAATTACATTTTTTGCTAAACCTCGTAAAATCCTTATACAATGCAGTGCTTTTTTAGGTTTTGGGTCATGAAGAAAATTTTTTGTTAAATTAATTATAAAAAGTTTCGCATATGACGCCAACTTACTACCAGGGCCGTTCCTGGGGTGACTTGCGCCCTGGTGCAAAAACTATTGGCCGCCCCTATAAGGAAATAAAAATTAATGCTAAAAATGTTTGAAGAGCAAAAAAAGTTTCCCCCCTTTCACAATACATTACTAAGTCCTTGCTGCTTATTGATTACACAGTTTTTAAATTTTCCTACATACCGCCCTCTTATTTCAAAATTGTCCGTCCTTTTATTCCCAATTTTTCGCCCTCTTGCGTTGCGCCCTGGTGCCTTGCACCACCCGGTACGTACGGGCATGCTCTACGATACACTGAATATTTATTTATTTTAAAGGGTACCAATAGATTATTAAAGCTTTAAATGTGTAACAGCAAGTACATAATTTCATTGAATTCTAATTAGTGATATTTAAGACTTACTTCATACTTAGGACACTTAATCTAATTGTATCATACAGGGTGTTTCACAACTTATTTGACAAACTTTAAGGGGCTAACTTCTACAATCAAAAATATTGTGTTTGAACTAATGGGCGTTAAAAAATTTTAAAAATGTTGTTCTTTATAATAACTTTTATACCAATTCTGAACATTTTGAAAAATTTGGGGTACACCTCCTTTAAAAGACATTTTTTGGCAAACAAAAAACAATTTTACTCAGTGTCGTTTATAAGGGGTTTAAGGTAAATATTTTGAAAAATTACGACACTGCATTTTTAAAATAAAAAAATATTTTTTTAAATCCCATTTAGTTTAGAACATTAATTCTCTTGACTTTTTTTATTTGATGCACGGTTTTTGCGTAATTAATCAAAACCATTTCTCCGCAGGGTCAAATCCCTATCTAATTACAGAATGAAATGACCGTGCCGAGTAATGGTTTTTATTTATTTACGGGAAAACCGTGCATCAAATGAAAAAGTCAAGAGATCAAATTTGGTCCAAACCTAATGGGAATCTGAAAAATATTTTTATTTTAGAAAAATGAGTGGTGTACCATGTTTTTCTTAAAAATAATTACCTAAAATCCCTTATGAACTGAAATTGGTTTAAATTAATTTTTTTCTTGTATGTCAAAAAATGTCTTTGGCTGCATAGAAGGCGTGCCCCAAATTTAAAAAAATACTAATTGACATAAAACACAAAACTTATTTAAAATTTTTTAACACCCTGTAGTTTAAAAACTAAGACGTTTAAGACATTATTCATATGAAGTTTTTTTCATATTTTTTATTGTAGAATTTGACCTCAGAGTTTGTCGGATAAGTTGTGAAACACCCTGTATAAGCTCTGTCCAATTATGCAATAAAAATCTATTTATTCCAAATAAATAAAATTATATATATATATATATATATATATATATATATATATATATATATATATATATATATATATATAGATATATATATATATATATATATATATATATATATGTATATTTAATTCTTAATGTCGTTTTTTTAAATAAAATATGCGGTTTCTCAGATAAAGCAAAGTGGCCAATAAACAGTTCACCCTGTGACATATTATTGCACAGTAATTGTTTGGATTGTCACGCTGAAGTGCACATAATTACAGAATATCAACTAGGAACTATTACAACATTACAAGCATGAAAAAATGTTACAAATTTAGTTGGTTTTATTCATTCACAAGTTTTTTTGTTTGTTTGTTTAATAACGACAAATAAGTGAAGTGATCACGCGATCAAAGCTTTGTGGGAAATGAGAAATTTTAAATGAGATAGTAAACAAATTTAATAAAATTTGACCTAGAAAACGATCATACTATCGCACGACCATAAACCAAAAAGGTTTTTTAGATTTTAAATTATTTCTTGAAAAGTCTTTTATAGAGTTTTCATACTATGCTCATAGGCGTAACTAGCCATCGAACCTGGGGGGCCTAGTGGGGCCTGGGAAAAACATCGAAATGACGGAAACTGTATGTTTTTACTTTGAAAGAAATTTTGATGACCAAAAAAAAACCGAAAACGTCCTCAAGTAAAAAAGTCACTATTATTATTGCAGGTCTAAAGTGTGTCCGTAAAAACTTATTGTTTTATCCCAGAAAATAAAAAGGGCCCCACCTTAAACAATTATTGATACAGTACTATACAGTATGTCCACGGATGGACTTTACAATAAGACAAATGGACCAAAATTAAATTTTTAAAAAGTCGTGTATGGCAACTGCTTTTGCTTCTTTAAAAACAAGATTCACGTTAATAAATTTGTTCTGTTGTGTACAGAGGCTCCAAAAAGTACAAAAGAGTGAAAATGGACCAGGAGAAAACTGCCTTTATATTTAATAATTCAGCAAAATATCAAATAAGAAAGATTTTTAGATTTGATAAGGATCCCAAAGCTAAAATTTCACATAAAAAAACATTTTTTTTTATTTATGTTTTAAACCTTTTTACCTAATTTACCTGGTTTATAAAAGATTTATTTAAGGTCAAAGTTTTTAAATATATTTAAAAACAAAATGTAAAATTAAGTAAAAAGGTGTAAAACATGAATAAATAAAAACAAGATACTAAAAAATATATTTTATGTGGAATTTTAGATATGGGATCCTTATTCAATTTTAAAATCTTTTTTAGACATTTTGCTAAATTATTAAAAATAAAGGCAATTTTCTGTTGATCCATTTTTACATTCTGGTACTTTTTGCAGCCCTGTACAAAACAAAACAAATTGTAAATCTTGTTTTTTAAGATGCAAAAGCAGTTGCCATACATGACTTTCTTAAAAATTTAAATTATTGGTCCATTTGTCCTATTGTAAAGTCCATCCGTGGACATACTGTATGTAATAAAGATAATATAGCATGTATTACACGCCTGTACCTATTAATTTGCCTATATGGTACATTTTTTCTGGGGGGGTTGGCCGCGTTTGTTAGTTACCCGGTGCCTATGCTAAAGGTGCGCAAAACTGGCGATGGTGAATGGGCGAAAATTTACAAAAATACGCCAGAATTTATTGCTTTTAGTTCTAATAAGTTACCAAATAAACGATTTTGTTGCTCAAACCGATCGTAAGAAATCGGTAACAGTTTTAGAATTCCGTTAAGATAACATGAATATACGCTAAAAGGTGTAATGTACTGAATAAAAATAAGTCCATTTGTTGCTAATTTGTTGCTGATGAAAAATTTAAAAAAACGAGTTTTTGTAATTTTACAAAATTAATACTATCTATGCTAGCTTTACAGCCAATTTATTTAGGTTAAATTTAAGCTCAAAACTTTTGCTGTGCTCAGAGTTTCTGTAAAGTTTTAAAAATGACTTTTTTAACCAGAAGATCTCTGATATGGTTTATATTATCGGTAAGGCATAAAAAACGGTTGGTAGTTAAAATCATTTAGTTAATTTTTCGAAAGCATTTCTGCTGGGTTGTCTTTTATAGAGGATGTTTAGGGATCCCTGGACCATTTTTCCAAGTCATTACTAACAAGCTAATTTTTCGTGAGTAGCTTCATTTTGACAAGACGCCCAACTTTTTTCCTTACAACAATTTTCATTGGTGGTAGCTTACAGGGGTAGCAGGAATTTTCTCTGGTAATTTTTAAGATAATTATCTAAATAAATCGAAAAAATATTTGTCCTACAAAATGTAAGGTTTTATCAAAGAGTCCCCTAACACCAACATGTATGGTTAACGATGTCGTGAAAAATAACTACTAACCAGCTGATTTCTTTTCTGTTTAAATAATATTTATATAATTTAACACCCACATTGTCCTACAAATTGCGGGGTATGTCATCATGTTTTTTTGGTAAATCAACATATTTAATCTTGGCTACCCCTGTATGCTACCACCAACGAAAATTGTTGTAAGGAAAAAGTTGGACGTCTCGTCAAAATGAAGCTACTCAAGAAAAATTAGTTTGTTAGTAATGATTTGGAAAAATGGTCCAGGGATCCCTATTACCGATAATCTAAAGTAAACCATAGGTTAATTTCTAACGATACCATAATTTAACATCAAAATTTAAAAAACAAAAAAACAAAAATTAAAAATATTGCAGAAACTACTTGACTTAGACATAGGTTTAACAAAGATAATGTCAAGATATTAGAAGGCTCAAAGCAATGATCAAAGAAAATACAGGGTGGACCAAGTAATTGATAAGCTTTTGATCAATAACTTGTCAGGTGTAGAGGCCGATTTAGGTATGAGACAACCTTAATGAAATGTATGGGTATTAAAAGGCCTGAACTAATGGAAAAAAAATATACAGGGTGTTCCATTTAAAATAGGAATGTTTAAAAGGTTTTTTAAGTTTACATGTGTTTCTTCGACACCCTGTATAATGAACATACAATTTTTGTATAAAATGTAAAAATATTATATATTAGGTAATTGCTTGCCAAGACAATTAAAAAAACGAAATTAGAACGAAACGAAATAGCGTTATGGAAAATGTTCTGAATTTTCTATTTTTCGAAAAGGAACTACAATATTTCCTAAATTTGAAGAATTAACCCTATATAACATATAACAAAAAGTGTTAGAATGTTAAGAGAAACTTAACAAAAATATAAAATACAGGGTGATCGATTAAAAAAACATTACTTTATACCGTCACACTTCTGTGAGCAATCTTTTTACCCATTTGTCCTCTTCTAAACCCCATTCGTAGACAGTCTGTACATTTCATACAAGTTATTTTTATACTTTATACAGTCGCCTAAAAATCACTTAAATATTGAGAAAAATAGCTCAAGAGCTTTTAAAGAACAAAATAACTGCCGCATTTTTCTTGCATAATAAAAAAATAAAGTAATTAAAAAAAAGTAGAGAGGCGCAAATAAAAAAAAACTGTTAAAACACCGTTTTAAACGATTAAATCACCTTAAATTCTTAGTACACATCCTTATTAAGGAAATAGATAAAGATTTAGAAAATAAGAAATCTATTTATAAGCTCCATTAAAACCCTTGATTTAAAAAGAACTAAAAAACGTTGTTTTTAATGCCCATTGGATTTTCCTTTTAAACTAAAACTGGGTAAATCGATAAAGGCTCTTTCTGGAAGCCACAGCTGAAACCAAATTGGGCATTTGGAACAAATCGATAAAACATTTATAACAGTTGGGAATGGGAATGGGTTGACATTTCTAAAGGGCATCGCACTAAAGTTGGATTAGCGGAGCGATGTTGTGCTTGTTAGTATAAAGTAAGTTTTATTCGTTGGTTTTATTGGATATCTTGGGTGGTTTTATTGCTTTTGACAAAGGGTCTTTAGGAAAATAAATGCAGTGTTCCCTAAAGAATTTATTAAAGCATATTGATATTGCGAAAATGTCGGGTAAATTTATTAACGGATATGTAAACTTTGGATACATTAGCCTTGGTTATACGGGGTGGACCAAATTTTTAAGTTCGAGGTCTAAATGACGTAACGCGCATTTTTTCTTGATGTCCATGAAATGCCAAAAACAATTTTAAAACGTCCCTACAGCTATCATAGAGAATTTAATAAACATGTTTTTTTCCTTTTTTTTGGTAAGTCGGTATTTAATATACAGGGTGTCCAAGATTATGTGAGCAATCTTTTGGATTCATATAAAACACATAAAAATAATGTGACAAGTTCATATAAAATATTTTCCTAAAGTCTCACTTTACAGAGATATGCGCCCTTAAATGACGCCACTGGAAATCGGTTTTTCTTGAATAACTTTTATATCACTTGGTATAATGAAATACTATTTTAATATTATAAATTCTAGTTTGGACTCCTTAAAATGGTATACAAGGATACCATTTGCCTACAATAGTTCGCTAGGGGCGGACTAACCCTTACACAATAGTGAGTAATATTTTTAACCCCTGTATAATAAAATAATAAAAATATTATTTTTAATAGCCCAAACCCCTAAAAAAAAGGTACCCCTTTCCAATATCTATAAAGTGAAGCGTTTTCGCGAAAAATTACATTTTAATTAAATAGGGTTGTATTTAATAATATTATTGTTTGTCGGTTTGACATATAGTCTCTCTCTTAGTTTATGTATTTTGAAGCTTTAATTATTAAAGATTATGGGATCCTCCACAATGCTGCAACATTATTTTTTAGTTCGCGAAAATAAAAAAATATTTTTTTGTACCAATTGCAACAGAATAAACCAATGTTTGTAGATGTCCCTAGCAAACAAAAACTGTTTTTTTGCCGAAAATGCTTTAGGATATCGGGATTTAACAGAAGTAACTTTTTTAAGCTAAGGATTTAGGCTACCCAAAAATACTTATTTCATTTCTGTATTATACAGAGTGTAAAAATAATGGGTAATTGGGTAAGGGTAAGTCCGCTTCTGGCGAACTAACGAAAGCAAATGTTTTACAAGGATGCCATTTTAAAGAGTTCTTACTTGTATTAATCATATTAAAAAATATTTCATTACACCGAGTACTATATTCCGATTTCCAACGGCGTCTTTTAGGGGCGCATATCTCTGTAAAAGGGGCTCTAGGAAAAAATGTCATATATTGCCAACCAAAAAATCTAAAAGTAAACGCCACAAGGTTTTTGATTATTACACTATTGGTCAAACATAGACTTATAGCTTTGGCGCAGTTTTATTATTTACTTCTTTCAGCAGGTATAGGATCTAAGATAGACTACGATTAAGCAAAGAAAAAGCCACGCGGTCATGAGTGATGTCTCACATTAAACCTATTCCCCTTTTTGTTGATCGCACACTTTTTAAACAACGCGATTAGAAAGAAAGAGTTGATTGACCTTTTTACTTCTATGACGCCTCTGGCTTTTTCTTCGCTGAATTCTACTTTACTACGAACCAATCAATACGGAGTTTGGTAAAACTAAAAGTGGAAAATTGCTGCTGTTTTTTTTGTGTTTTATTATTTATTTTAATAATACTTTAAATAGGTATAAGTAAATTGTTTCTTGATAAATAAAAAACTATTTAATTTTACATGTTTTCTACTTAATAAATCCTTTTTCTTGCACCATCAGAGATGCTCGCTAAATGTACCCTAACCACAATAAGTTAAGGTCCTGCGCCGCCACCTCCAAAGTGCTCTATTTCGATTAAAAAAATTATTTTTAAAATCGGTCCACAATTTACGGAGTAATAGGTAAACATTCATTTAAAAAATACGAGGAACATAGAAGCTTCTCCAATTTCTCTAGATTTCCCCAGGATTCCACCATCAAATCTCGAGTGAGTCCGCAATTTACAGAGTAAAGGTCGGGCCACACATAACCGCACCGAGCCCGATTTCACGGTGATAGAGAAAAGTGGGGCAAATAATTCGGAATAATTCAAAAGTAATTTTCATGCGCTCAAAAATATACAAAGCATTTGTGTCAATCTAAGTCTACTGTTTCTTGTATGTATATCTCTTTGTTTAAATAAGAAAGATATTCCTACTTCTCTGTTCCCTTCTTTTTAAACTTTAAGTGCAGTATAGGTAAAAGTCTGGCCAGAAATAACCGCAACGATGTCCCACAAGACCCGCATCGTAGCACAACCCTGTCTCGTATGGTCTGAACATGCCCAGCAAATCAAAAATCATACGTGGATCGGATAGCACCGATGTTCCCCGAACCAAGCTTTAAGTTTACAGGCGTCACCTTTTATTTCTGTTCATTCCGTATAAAAATTAAAAGTAAGTGGTCAAAGGTTACTTGTTGTAAACAAAAAAAACAAGACAAAGTTATTTAATAAACATTTAAAAGTGTAAAATAAATTTTTTTGTTACATATTGTGAATAATAGGTGAGTAAAAAGTATGATTACATTGTTATTTTTTGTTATATTTAATAAGTTTTTTAAATTAATATTTCAAGAAATCAAATAAAGCTCTGTTTATTTACTGTTAAAATTCGGTGAGCTGTATGTGGTCGGGCACAGAGCGGTGATGTTAAGCGTGCGACATTTCATTACAACAATACATTTCAAAACCGAGACACGGCCATGCTACGGTGCAGGACTAAGTGTAGTTATGTGTGGTCATACCTTTAAACTGTGTTACCCTATTTGTAAAGATTAAATTTATGAGCAAGTATAATTAAAAGCGTAGTATATTTGTATCATATTACTGCAGTTTGATTAAACACAAAATTTTTGCGCCGCATCCCCCTACATTTTACCAGGGGAACGCACGGCTACGGGCTCGTTGAGGTAATGTGAGGCCCGACCTTAATAGGTAAAAACACATTTAAAGATGCGGTCGAACATAGAACCTCCTCCATTTTCTCTCGATTTCCACAGGATTTCACCATCAGATCCCGACTTGGTTCTACTACTACTACTACAAAAGTGTGCTCTTTCAATTCAAAAAAATAAATAAAATAGGTCAACAATTTACAGAGTAATAGGTAAAAATACATTTCAAAAAATACGGTCATCATCATAGAAATTGAAATAGGTTAAAAAGACATGAAAACCAGGAACGGTACAACAAGTAAAAATGTTATCAATGCAATAATTTAACGCAGGGTGTTATTTTGTTATAATTAGCACCGGATAAAATTAGGACCCACTTTTCGTTAAAATAAATAAATATAAGGCAGCTATGTGTAAATATTTACTTAGTTTTAAACTAAGAAGATTAAAAAGTATTTTTCTATATTACCTTGTTAAATTATTTTTATGCTAAGTAGGTTAATATTTTGTTTAGTAGTACTAGATACTTAATCAACCAGAATTTTATTTTATGTAAAAACAAATGAAATATGGTTTGAAAAATTGTATCAAACAGTATATGGCTTAAAATTACCAAAGGGGGAAATTTTAAGATTGATTTTGTGACAAAAAATAATTGCAAGCTATAATCATAATAAGTATGTTTAATTGTCAATTATTAGCTTGTAATTAAAAAGTAGCCTGAATAGACATGAATAGAATTTAGGACTTTTCTGGTAATTTTTTTACAGTGTTAAAAAATATTTCTGCACACATATTTTTTAAATTCAGGTTTTAGAATAGGTCAATGAAATTTAATATTAAATGTATAAATTATACACACAAAATCTCTTAAAAGCATAATAGGAAAAGAAGAAAAGTTACTTTATATAAGTACATATGTATACAATTTTAGAAATACAAAAATATTGGCAGCATTTATAATTGAATTAGCTTTACATGCACTAAATTGGAATGTTTTTATAGGACCAAAATGTTCTAGTTAGAATATCTAAAAATGTATGTGTTTAACGACATTTTAATACCGTTACCAAAACGACCGATGTTCCCGGAATGATATATTTAATAAATGTGTAAAAAAATATTAAATTTAAATGTATTTTAATAGTATATTTCATAACTAGTGCTGAAAGTGTCACTTTTTGCACGCGACTGCAGTTGACCGAACGACGCGTTGCGTAGTTTGGTCAAGCAGTCAAGTGCGGAAAAGGCACTTTCGGCACGTGTCAGCACTGTTTTTTTCTACGAGCGTAAGGAAAACATAAAACCTAAAATTTTTTATTTTTTTATTTTACCACAATGCTACCTAATATCCTACCATACCAAAGCAAAATTTTCTTTTAAATATAAAGTACATAAAAATCCTTTATTGCGACTCCCTAATATTTGCTTTAAAATTTTTATACTTTTCCGCACTAGCGCGGAAAAGTAGTGAGGCATAGTGCGGAAAAGTGATTATTTTTTTCCCTAGTGCTAAAAAGTAACATTTTCCAAACTAAATTGCGTACGGAAAAGTGCTGCTTTCAACACAATAGTAGAAAAAAATATTTTTGTCTCCTTTACATCTTTTGTAAGAACTTTCATCATATTTTTGCCTCAGGAATTTGTGGTAGCTTTTTTCCACACCTTTTGCAGATATTTTTTTATTGCAGAAACAAGTCAAGTGCAAAAAATATTATTTTATTTTTTAACAAAATACGAGTATTAAAGTGTTAATACACAAAACATCGCCGCAGTTGACATGTTTTACCTTTTGTCGTTGATCGTTCGCAAACGTTTATGATCGACCAATATTCTAAATATAATTTAAAAATTTACTCGGTAAATCTTGTGTGGTCACATTGATCGAATCTGACGCTTTTTTGAATAATTATTTTTGCCAGGGGCCATTTTATAGGACAAAATCATTTTATTTTATATTATTTCTTTTCACAGGCAATCCTTGACATTATTTTTTATAAAATTAGGAATATTCTCCCGAATAAACTGAGAACAAAAATTAATATTTGTATTAATTATAATTAGTAAATGTTTATTAAATTTTTCAACTATTGATTAAAAATATATGTAGGTTATGACGACGAATTTAGGAAACAAGTAATAAAGATTACAAAAATACTTAAATAGTAAGTATTTGTGTTTATTATTTATTATAGATAAAAATTGTTTAATTTATTGATTCAAAAATTAACTGGCTGTTTTGTAATCCAATAAATAATGGTACTATTAAATTATTCGTTTTATTTTTTTTTTTCAAATGTAAGTTCTGTTTTATGAACACGTGGTTTAATGTAGTATATTCACAGCTGTTAAAACTTGACAAATTGCATATTCCAGAAATATGCTAAAAGGTATTTTTCTTGATTACCTCGTAAAACAATAAATAATATTAATAATAATTTTCTATTGTAGTCTTTTGAACATAGCTGGATTTTTGTAAAAAAATCTGGTTGTCTTATAGCTAAAATCAACTGTTGACGAGAAATTACCATCGTTTCCTTTCAAAATTTGTGAAAGCACGTAAGTGGGTATAAAAAATTTGAAAAACGCTCGAACACCTCGATCTTTATTTTTGGTAGCAGTATTTTATGATAAATACATGTATACAGACAGGGGCGCAATTAGAGTGGCCTAGCGGGCATTAAAGACGTATTAGTGTTTTGTCTACTAGGGTTAAGGCCCTCCAAAAACGAACGATTAGTTGCGCCACTAAATACAAGATGGCCCAAAACTAAGCGACGGCCACCAACTTCATTTTTAAACGATTTTATTTAGCATTCCCAGTATAATTATTTATTATGTAAATCCAACATGGGCGTCGCTGCAAAATGGCGGATTACATATTTTTTCTACAACTACCTCAATATGTGTATCAAATGAAAGGGTTTGATTGGTAGAATAGACCTCACTATAAAAAAATAAAACCCAAGATCGCCGCCGCCACAAAATGGCGGTTTACATATTTTCCCCAACTAGCCCATATCTAATGAAAGAGCGTGTTTAGTAGAATAGAGCTCATTCTGAAAAAAAATAGTTTAGCAGTGTAGGTATATTTACTTATCTAAACAAAGAAGCTCTTTAACTTAGAATCGGGATCCAAGCATGGGTCTCCCACCCAATGCATAGAAAAGTTGGTTGCAACAAATTGTCAGGAAATAAACCATGTAATAGTAGGGCATTAAATGAACTCAGTAGAATAAGAAGTATCAACTAACAAGAAAACAAAAAACTGGAAATAAATTATATATACAAAAAAATTAGGTACGTTCTAGCTACCAGATCGCAACAACCTTCTCATTAACTCGGGGTACTATAATATAATATCAATTTGACGTGCCCAACGATTTTATTATTATTTGTCTGATCAATACCCCAGGTTGATGAGATGATTGGTGTGATCTGGTAGCTAGGACTTACCGAATTATTTTTAGGTTTTAGTACATACCCTACATCATTTTTATTGTAATAAAACTGTTTAACATACAAAAAAATAGATAATTTATTTCGCTGCTCATTGATGTTTATTATTAGTAAATGTCTCGATAACTTCTGGTATAGGACATGGCACTTAAAACATAGTTAGAGCTCAAAGTTAAATTTAAGAATGTAATAAATCAGAGTTGGGTCGTATTCGAATACTCAGTATTCTGAATAGTATTTAGAATACATTTTTCTGGTATTCGAATACATTTGTGTGTTTGGTAATCGGTATTCGGCAGAATACTTTGGTTAGTATTCGGGATTCTGTATTCGAATACTTTTAAAGTATTTTTAGAGTATTCGAATACCGGCGTTCCGAGTATTCGAATATCGGAATGTGTAAGCACTATTTGAATACCAAAATTGTCAAGAGTAGAATACCAAAAGGAAACAAAAAGTAGGGAAAAAGTGAGGTGGGGACCTGTTTTTTTGCTCTTCAAAATTTTTAATCATCGTTTTTTTTTGTAGTATTTTAATATTTTTTCCAGTATTCGAATACCGATTGCTGTTCGTGAATACCGAGTATTCGAATACGTTTTTTCTTTCAAGTATTTAAATATTCGGTATTCGAATACTTTCTTTTCCGGTATTCGTATTCGTATTTGAATACCGATTTTCAGTATTCGACCCAACTCTGTTTTAAATTATACGTGTTCCTAATTAAAAAATTAAGTTGACGGTCATCGCTTATTTTTGGGCTACTCTGTATACATAACTTTAATATGAAAAAAACCGCTGCCAAAAATAAAAATTTACGGCTCCGAGCGTTTTTCCCAATTCGTTTTAATCGAGTCGACCTCACTCTATATATATTTTATCCTTTCCTTTTAGTACTTAATCAGGTAATTAAATTTAAATGTAATTTTTATCTATAGTACTTATTAATAGCTATAAGTGTAATGAGAACTGGTTTTTGGTGATTATCCTATAAAAAAATAAGATCACTATTTAGTTTAAGATATACTTAAAGCTTGATTTATTTAATTACTTTATTTTTATAAAAATTGTCTAAAAGTATCTGATTGGACTCCTAATATAAGGTAAATGTAAGTTTTGTAGAATAAATTATTCTAAAATTAAATATTTACCTTTATTTACGTGTATGTATGCCCGGGAAAAAGTACTCACTTTTTCCATGGCAAAAAGTAATTTTATGAAAAGTCACATTTCAGTAGCTGTTAACAGAGATACAATGTCAAATTTTTTTCCGTCACGGAAAAAATATTTATTTTTATTTTAATATTTCTTAACATCACATAATATTTGTTAGTTTTGTTGCTCTAACAACCAATTACATTTTTCCACGTGAGATTGCGTGCGCAAAGTTTACCTTTGCGCACACAACCAGGTGCGTAAATTAACCACTTTGCGCAAGCGAGTAGAAAAATTATTTTGGAATTTGTAAATAAATGATTTAAATTGATATAAAAAAGATAGGGCACATACTATCATTTTTTGTTAATAAGGGTTTGGTACAACCAGAAAAATACCGAAATATCCCTAAAGAGAGTTTCACAAATATATCAAATGATGGAAGGTTTCCATTTCTACGTCAATATTGTTTTTTTTTGCGATATCAAGGACCTTTAACATTTCCTTTAAACTATAAATAAACCGTATGCCAGTTAGGTAATAAAATTTGGCGCAATAACCAATAAATCACTTTAAAGATTTTTAGGCTCAGGGTTTATTTTTAAATCGCTTATAATCGTCTCCAAAGTCAATGACATTCATATTTTAAAAATGATGTATGCAGAACTCTATATTAAGGTACTTAGAAGTATTTAAAACAAAAATTAAACAATATCTTTATTAAGTAATATTAATTATTATACGAAAGAACTATATCTTCCATTTATTTTCCAACGATTATGGCTTTTAAATGTTGGCCTTAACTGCGCCTAACATGGTCTATTCTTAAGCTCCAATTTCCGAACGCCAAATCAATTCGTCAGAAACATCACGTACACTCGCAGCTACTGCCGCTATATTTTCTGCACTACGTGCTGAATATGGCTCATTTGGTGAAGAATTATCCAAAAATGAAAATTGGAGTTTACATTTTTCGATGGTACAGCAAATAGTCGGCTCAGTACGCCAATTATGCGTGGACCATAAGTTGCCCGAAGCGCACAAAACACATTTCTCGGAGAATGATGATTTTCATAATACAGTTGAACAAGTTTTAAACGTTGTGCCGGGGGCCAAGTCGTTCCAGGATAAATTGCCAAACAGTTCTGAACAGAAATGCCATGACAGTTTGAAATTTGGACCCTCCCATCTATCCAAAAATACCTACTAGAAAAAGTACCTCTAAATAAATCACCCCTTATAACTAATATGCTATTAAAATTACTTTTACTTATGTATGTATAGGTACACGGTTTGTATTTAAATTCTGACACATACTTACAACGATCTCTAAAAAAAGGTAAAAAAACTTTTTGTATAAAAAGAATCACAGTTTTAATTATCTATTATTCTTGAGCATCATGTAAGAAAAATATGAACCTTATAAACTTAGGAAGTAGACTGTTTTTAAATGGAACACCCTGTATATTATGTTACTATTAAAAAGATCTCCCAGAGAGCTTTTCATAGTTTTGGAAATATGACCATCTAAATATAAAGAATAGCAGATATAATTTCCAATATATCTACAAGTTCAAGCTTAGTGCCGTAGATATAAAAGATACTTAGGGGGCGTCCATAAATTACGGGAGGTGTTTTTCAAATTTTGGACCCCCATCTCCTTGTCGAGATTTGGTGAGATTTTTTTCAACCTCCCCCTCCCCTCTATCCCTAATCTCACGTAAAATTTATGGGAATGCAAAAGTCGCCAATTCTCAAACCGAAATTGATAGTCACCAAAAAATTTTTTAAAGATCAAAAAAAAGTCCTCCATCCAAACAGTAAAACTGCATCGCATTTTCCTAAGGGGGCCTGTCCCAAAATTTGTTAATTTTTTTCTTGTTTTAACCTCCACAAAAATTACGTGATATTTTCACAAACCCTCCTTCCCCCATCGTGAGATTTGGTGAGAATTTGCTCGACCCCCTGAACGCCCTCTTATATCTACTATGCTTTATATTAAAGTGACCATATTTCCAAAACTATTTAAGATAGACATATTAAATGTGATATTTTTAAAGCTTTTTGAAAGACCTAGTAACACAATATAGTTACACCATGAAAATTAATTTATTTATTTTTAGTTGTGCCAAAAAAAATAATGGATATAAAAATGTAAAATTTTAATACAAGGATTTTTTTATTATTTTGTCGGTGTAGGTGGCTGTCAAAAATGAAAATCCTATAAATTAAAATTTTATGTACCATATCGAGAAAAATATCAACAGATTGGCGACTGTTTTATGTATATTTACCTATCTAAAGGCTGTTTAAATGTTTACATGGAGCGGAAAATCCACGAGGATTTAATAATGACCGGACGCTACTATAGTCATATACACAGTAGCGCAAGCAGCAGGTGGTTTTTCGGGGGCTTAAACGCCAGTTCATAATTTATATAAACCGAAAAACACTAGCATATTTAAAATGATTATCTATTTTGGGAAGGCTTGGGAAGCCCCAAAACCCCTTAATTGCGCCCCAGCATATACAAAACTTCTGGTTTACTCTTTCTGAAGAAGTTTAAAAGAAATTTTAAATTCGAAGTCAAGAAATTTTTAGGCACCTTAAAAAGCTACTTCAAAAGAAATTCCAACTAATCCGATACATTTTTAAAACAGATTTTTTTCTTACTGGAATAACGCTATAGAACAAAGACAGGCAAAGGGATTTATCTCTCAAAAAGCTATTACAACATTAAAAGAACGAACTCAGGATAGTTACTAACTTCTTGACGGGTCACGGCTCTCTGAGGTACCACCTCAAAAGATGGGAAAGACCAACCACGACCGCTGCAGGTTTTGTGATCGATGGAGCGAAACCTCGAAGCATACAGATATGGAAACCAACTCACCGGCCATAGAGAATTAAAAGCATAGTAAATATTCGAGGTGGGTCCGACGAAAGACGAAAGCGGTGGGCCGGCACCCCTGATCCCGTTGTGCTTAAATTAGCGCGCTCGTTGTAGCGGTGAATTACGGGAGAGGACAAAGTAGATTTTTGAGGGGTTTGGTTTCCATACCGATATACTATGCCAATCAGAGTTGGGTCAAATACTGAAAATTGGTATTCGAATTCGAATATTTGAATAATTGCAAGAAAAAAAGTAATCGAATACTCGGTATTCAGGAATACCCGCAATCGATATTCGAATACTGGGAAAAAAAGAGTCGAATACTAGAAAAGAAAAAAACAATGAAATTTGAAGAGCAAAAAAAGTTCCTTACATCATTTTTCCACCTACTTATTGTTTCTTTGTTTTCTTTTAGTATTCTACTAGTGGTAATTTTGATATTCGAATACTGCTTACACATTCCGGTATTCAAAAATTCAAAAAAGTATTCGAATACAGAATCCCGATTACTAACCAAAAAAGTATTCTACCGAATACTGAATACCAAACACACAAATGTATTCAAATACTATTCGAATACTGGCAAAATGTATTCTGAATAGTATTCAGAATACTGAGTATTCAAATACGACCCAACTCTGACGCCAATGTACGGAATTATTACGCCAGAGGCTAAAAGAGTATTCTTGACTCCAGAACAGTGCCGTATTAACCATTAGGCTGACTAGGTTACAGCCTAGGGCGCCATGCAAAAATAGGCGCCAGACAGGGGAGTAATAGGAGTTTTTAAAAAGGTCGGGTGGGGATTTTTGGTGACTCATTTCTCTGTCAATAAGGTGCTTTGGAATGAAATAGGCGCGAAAAGGAGAGAATGACTTTTTTGCGCTCTTCAAAAATTTTTTGTTGGAAAATAGGCACTCCGGGATTTCTAGCCTAGGGCGCCTCAAACAGTTAATACGGCCCTGCTCCAGAAGATATAAAAAGGATCGCTTCTCGAAATATTGCGAAAAGTTTGGTAATCAAGGGGATTAAATAATGTAGGATATCCACAAAAAATCTTTTTAGATCGAAGTAGGAGAAGTGCTAGTTTAAGCCGAACGAGTTTATTACAGTACAAAACAATACAAAGTATAGTTGTAAAACATACACTATTTGCAATTGTTTTTTTAATATTTAGTTGTAAAGAGCGTTATAAATGCTACTATTATACCACTTTAAACAATATTGTAGTATGGCTTATAATAAAATTACTAATGACAAACACTTATTTTGGAGGAATATGCTTTCTAGGATAGTAGAAGAAAGCACCAAGGGCGAATCATTTTTGACACATTTAAGTTGTTTTTTTTAATTAAAAAATATCAGCCCGGAAATCCGATCCTTGAAGTTAAAGTTAACATTTTACACCCTATATAATTTCGTTTTTTATTTTTACGATGTTATCGTCAAGTAAGACATACAAACACTTAAACATTATAAAAGAGAATAGTTGCGTAATATTAAGTAATAGTTTATTTGTTATCATGTCTTGGCTATTGTTTATTCAAAGTTCAATTTTTCTACATGTCGGTTTAGTTTGATTTTCTATTAAAAAGAAAAAAAATGCGTTAATGGACGAGGTCTAGAACGGGGTCTAAAGGTTTAGGATTTAAAAAATGCGGTGTTTGATTTAATTAATTGTTATTATTGTTATTAGTTCTTGACCGTGCAGGGCGATATCGTATGCTATTTGCAATATAACATATTAAATTAGCATAGAATTATCTTTTATAGAAAATATAATGTCGTGTATGTATGAGAAATCTTAGTTGGAAAATACTATTTTATGATAATCACTACAAAGGAAACTCTTTTAAATATGCAAGGTATTTATAAACTGCGGTTGCAAAGTGCTGTTGTAAAATCATCTCATAATAATATGAAAAAAACATGTTATATACATGGCTCCCGTAAATTCTTAGTTTACCGCAGTTCACGATTACCCTGTATAGTAGAGATAATGACTTAATATTGATCAGTTTTGGGGAAAGGCAAGAAAAACAGAAGTCTTTTTTCAGCTGCTCGTGACTTCGCATTTCTCTAGGGAAAGATATTAGATTTAGTGTCAGGATAAATTTATGCAGCACTTTCAACCCCTATTTTGGGCGTTTTATGTTTCCAAGGTTACACGTTATTTTAAAACATCTACAATAGCTAATAGAGAGATATGGGTACTTTGGTTACCGCCCACGTTCGTTATTTACGTAAGGCGCTATTTAAATATCGTATACGGTATTTAGTGTTTGTTTTTAGAGATATGGAAGACGCTGTATTATGAACGGTTAATTACATCTGTCTGCAAATTTACAAAATTAAAAAGCAAATGATCATTTAATGTGCGAATACTAAAGTTTTTCCCGTTATTTCAAACACATTTTACTGTAAATTTTCCCATTTTTCCAGATGAATTTTGACTAAGACATTCTTTCAGAAAGCCAGGTCATTGTCGGCCGACAATCTTAACCTTTTCGTTTCTTTTCCACCTGCAACATTTATCCAAAAATAAAAAAGCAAGACCTCATCAAAGATTAGTACTTTAACTTTACTCTGTGGCTCTATTATAAAAATATTTGTAGAAATCGTCGAAATAAATAAAATAAGCTTAAAAAATAAACAAAGGAAAATATTGTGCGCATGGCAATTCTATTCGCTATTTTAAATAGCACGCGGCGTTATCAGCCCGCAAATTACTCCATGCGGTAACGTTATTACCACCAGCGACGGTAAAAATCGAATCGCGCATAACTTAACTGTCATAATAGTGCTTACGTTAATACCGCATGACGTTACAGCACCACCCATATCTCTGTAATATCAATTTTTTTCTCCTTTTGCTTAAAAATGTTTTTATTTTTTTCTAAAAGGAGACGCTGATCTCTAAGAGTGTGATATTAGGAAAAAAGTTCACATAAACGTATGTCCTAAATGTGTTAACTTTTGAAATACAGGATGATGAAAAAAAAGAATATTTTTTAACACTTTACTCCCCTGTATCTAAAAAGTTAGGGCCTGTAGAAAATATGTTTATTTAAACTTTTCTTCCATAAATCACCTAAAGATTAAAACTTTTAAAGATTATTATTTTGTTGTGAAATCCCTGTATAGTTTAGGCCTGGCCATAAAGGGTTGAATGATTTAAGTCCAAATATCTCAAAAACAGCTGAATAAATTAATTTTTTCCACGTATACCTTTTTTAGGTAAAAGATATTAAAGAAAAATCATTTTTATCGAAACTATGAAGTGGTTTAAAAAAGTTATTTTGTTTAAAATGTGTTTAAAATACCGCAGATGGCGCCTTCTAAAGTTTAAAGTAAAATTAGATAAAGATTTTCACTTCTTTAGCTAATGACAATGCACCAATTATATAATTAACAAAACTATTTATCAAAAAACCTTATTATACCAAGTGTTTCAGAACTATGTGTGGTTCCTTATATAATTTTATTAAAAAAGTTCCTATAAACATGTGTTCGGAGTTTCTTCCTTACTGAGATACAGAGCGTTAAAATTTAATAACAAAATCAGTTTTTTCTAAATACTTTTAATATGCTTAGGCCCATTTGGATAAAATTTGGTACATTTATTTAAAAGTAATATTAAGGCGCTCATTTAGCCCTAACCAGATTGTTATCATTCTGTGCAGTGGCGTCTCAGTGGGCACCGCAACTTATATTATTGAGAAAAAAAAGTACGCCACTGACTTTTTGACGTTTTTATATTTTTTATAATTGAGCAATAAATAATACAACTTTTAAATCCATTTTATTCTTTTGGTACTACCTTCGATTTTGAGAACAAATATTAAAGCTACTTTAATTTCTTCTAAAAGTACCCATAGACAACATGATATAAAAAGCAAAAATTAAAATAAAACATTTATTTGCATTAAAATAATTTAGCAGTCGTGTATTTTATCCAAAACGGTCATTATTCCAATTTACTAAGATCGATATTCTTTATTTGTTAATTTTAGATTTTATTTTATGCTGTTTAGGGCTCATTTTTAAAATGACTAAAATGTATTTTTTTCTCGAAAACTCAGCTGTAAAAAAATATAAAAAAGATTAAAAGGTTGTATTTTTATTTGCGTAATTATAAAAAAATATAAAAACGTCAGTGGCGTACTTTCTTTTCTCAATAATATTACCAATAATAACAATCTGGTTAGGGCAAAACGGGCGCCTTATTACTTTAAATAAATATACCAAATTGTATCCAAATCGGCCTAAGCATATTAAAAATAATTAGAAAAAACTGATTGTTTTATTAAATTTTAACGCCCTGTATCTCAGTAAGGAAGAAACTCCGGACATATGTTTCACTCACACCTTAAAGTTTGATCCCATAGTTCTGAATCACCCTGTATTATTGCAACAGCCCAATAGCTCTTTCTAATATATAAAACGTTTAATTTTCTTTTAATATTTATTAAACATCTTTATTTTGGAGAAAAGCCAAACAATAATTTGTTTAAATTTATAACCCCAGAAAACAAAATAAACTACAAATAACTAAAACTAGATTACATTTTTGACACCCTTTATCTCTAAAATTATCTAATTTTGGACTATAGTAAGTTGGGTTAGATTGCCATATTTTAATCTCAAGATTAGAGAGAAAAACCTACTTTAATTATTTTTTTAATTTCTGCTAAATGCAAAGTTTTTCAAATATGCATGGTATGATATAATGGCTTGATATTGATCGGATGTTAGGAATAAGTAAAACATCGGGCAATTTTCTTTCTTTTCTTTGTGTCTTTCTTTCAGCTTTCTAGCAAAAATTGCATTTGTAGGAATCGTCGGTTAAATAAAATATAATTATTAAAGAGATTTTTAAATTGAAAGAATAAAGAATACAACAAAAAAATAATTTAAATTTTTTAAATATATTTTCTGTTTTTTAAACCTATATACAAAAACAAAACTTTCTTTCTGTGAATCACATAATATATTTTTTATAAGCCAACATTTTTACTAAAAATGAGTTTTTTTCGAAAAATTTAATTTTTGATTCATTTGTCTCCCTATAAACCCCATGTGTAGACAGTCTGTATCAAAAAGTTGTTACATCACTTACTTTATAATTTTTTTGTCTACATTTTTAAGATTCTTATTTTATTTTCCTCGAAAATGTCATTTCAAAATGCGAAACTTTAAGATTTGAAGTTTTCGAAAGTAAAAACCTCTATAAACAGGAGGTTTTTAAACTAGATAGAAATAAAGGATCAAACAAAATGGGAAATTTGGGAACTTTTCGGTTTCAGCTGAACTGTGAGGGAGGGTGAATATAACACCGCAATTAGGTGTTGCTCCGTTGGGAGCAAAAAATAGGTTCTCACCTTCAAATATAACAGTTTAGCACTAAAGCATGTGATATTGTGCATAAAAACTACTAACGAAACCTATTAAAAGGTCTTCCAAATCTCATTTGTAACAAATCTTTAAAAAAAATCTATTGTCATGGAGGGTGGGAGGAATTACCCCTTTACACCCCTCCACCCGCCCTACTTACGCCAGTAAAAATATTCAGGAAGAACGAAGGCGTGAACATATCTACAAAAAACCACAGATCCCCTACAACTTATTGGTAAACAAGAAAACAAATAGAGTTGGTAGCAGTACTAAGCCGCTTTTAAGGTCAATTTGAAGATCCTAAAGAGGAAGTTTGATAAGAAAAGCATCGAAGCAGACCTAGTCTAAATAAAGCCTTGGATATATCAAGAGCAGTAGGCATGGAAGATACCCTGAAAGAATTAATAATCACTCCCGTTTTGCTTAAAGATCCGATAACTGCACATGTTAATTTATCTATTCCTGAAAGGTCCGATAAAACTAGGTGTATTTTAAAGATTCGTCGAACGTTGAGCGACTAAAATGAAGGTCCGATTTAGACAAAATGTTGCGCGTCGCCCGATAAGTCTTTAAAATACACCCAAATACACCTAGTTTTATCGGATCCTTAAGGAATAGGGATATTAACATGGGCAGTTATCAGATCTTAAAGCAAAACGGGAGTGGTTATTATTTCTTCCAGGGTATTGCCATGCCTACACAACGGTCCGGATTTCACCAAACAATTCATATGACTTGTGCCAGTAGTCAAACGGAAAGAAAAAAATTCGCCTGTCTTTTATAAGAAAATCTAGGATGTCTCTTGATTATAATTTTATACTTTTTAAAAGAAAAACTTATTTGCAAAAAAATCTATTTAGTCCAAACAGTTATAGTAGACTTTATTAATAATTAATTGGTCGGCAAATCTATTAAAGTCAGACAAACCGAGACCGGGCTTAAAATTTCTTAAATAAGATATTTATACAGCTTTAAAAATTTTACTTGTAAAAAGAAATAAACAACAAAAATCCCAAATTGCTTTTTAAATCAGTACAATTGACCAAAAAAAATTATTTAACTAACTTACAACTAAAAGAACTACTTTAACACAAAAATCCCCGCACATTCGCGATTTACGGTAGCCTGACGCTCGAATAGTCTCCCATTCCGTTTTTATTAAAGCTTATAAATAAAGACAGACAACAATCGTTCGCTTTTGCTTTCACAAACGAGCATATGGCGCAATATGGTTAAAATATAATCTTAGCACATTATTTTTGCTAATATTATATTCTATAATTGGTTTAACTAAATTTTTAATAATTTTGTAGCATATGTATAAAGTTTCATAATAATTAAAACGGTTTAAATATCGGAGAATTCAACTATACTCACTTTTACCCCAAAGACTCTTTTTTCAAACTTAAGGAATTAAGTAAACCTCGAATTTATCTTTGCCTTTTTTGTTTGACTTGTTTTAAGGACATTGTTCTTTCAGTCTTCAAGACCGTAAAGTTATATTTTCTCAACTTTGTTGACATGAGATAAGGGGAGATAAAGAGGGTACGCGATAATAATACAATATCATCTTTTAGTGGAATATATTTTTAAACACGGAATTTATTTAACTGACAGGTAGATGCTATGGAATATTTTATAAAGATCCGGGGATTTCAAAGATGACTTGCGCCCTGGTACAAGAAAATATTTGTCGCACCTATAACAGAATGTCTTTTGGTAAATCCACCATATAAGGGGCCCAGTTTCCAAGAGTTTAATCTTCATTTATACTTTTTAATACAGCAATAAGATAAATGATAAATGTCTAAATAGTTCTATATGTCAGAGCTTTTAAATAAATAATTTTTAATGCCAGGACCACATTCATAACACAGTGTTCACACTTACAAAATAAATGCATTACATTCAATGTATAGATTCTTGGGTTATTTTTTATAAAATTTAATAAAATATTCTTATAATAGACTTTTGTAAACTTTAAAACAAGCCCCCTTATATGACGTCATTTTGTAGTAGGTGAAGGTATTGTCTTTATATTTTAGGGTTACAAATTACTCGTCAGGAGCTTTAAAATGATGTGCTAGAAGACCCCCTTTCTATTTATGTTTTTTCCTAAGATGGCACCCACCCGCCATCTTGATTGTTGCATTCATTAATTTCAAGTCAAAGTAATTTATAACTTAAGAAAAAATTATGGGTACAAAAGTAAGCAGGGGGAACTATTTTCGTCCACACTGTATAGGTATTAAATACTTAAATAAATAAAACAGCATAATATGTATGTAGGTATTTACTAAAATTCCCACTTACAAAGTACTGCTTCTATGCTTCCTCTAAATAAAAAACAAAAGACGATTAATTGAAATTTTTCCATGGTTACTTGACTTAAAAATAAACCGTTTTAGCTTAATCATGACACTTTAGATTGGGATTTAAAAAATTACATTTTTGACAGTAGAAATGCTAAAAATGACATGTGAGGTGTCATTGTATTCAGAATGTCATATTCTATCGAAATAAGGTAAAAGATACCGGTGATGCCATTTAAAATTTGAAAGTAGCAGTCTTTTCGGTTTAACAGGAAGTAATAGAAAACAAGTAAATAGATGAATCAGTCACATAACGATACATATATTAAAATTCATTTTTCTATCGTAAAAGATAAAAAAAATATAGGGGAAACCACCTGTGAGAAACACCCTGTATGATTTTTTAACGATTACTATTAAATAAAATAATAGTATATTCACCTTATAATTAAAAAATGTATGTAGGTGTGTCAAACACCACGTGCTTTTTGATTAACAGGTAAAAAAATGACCCTGATACCTGAAATTATACGTATAAATAAATTACTCCTATCTCTGTTACGCAAATACTTGTATTAAAAGATTAGATTCTACATATACATGCGAATTTTCTGTATTTACATAGAATTTCGTAGAAATTTACCGCGTTATTTTTGTAATAATGTGATCTTTGAACCTGTATCTTTCAGTATCTTTCATAAGAGTGAGTAATTGAAATTTTATCAGTTTTCTCGGCCTAGTAACAATTATTTTCATTCAGATATTTTATACGGATAACTAAATTAGGGTTCTTAAGTTCTTAGCAAGTTTGTACAGGGTGTCCCATTTTCGACACTTTTAACGGGTAGCACCGTAACTGTTAGTGCTATCATAAAAGTAATATAGGAGTCATGTGCTCTTTTGGGTCAAACTTAAAATGGTATTATCAAAATTTGAAAATGTTTCCGCTCTTAAGAGATACCTGAGATCAAAAAAATATTTTCTTAATTAACGGAGATAAAAAAAAATGTTTTACACAAAACTTTCTTATTAACAAAACAGTTTAGATACGGGTCGGCTATTTTGGACAAACTATAACTTTGTAAAGGCTGATTTTCGGAAATACTGAACCGATCATAAAAATAATTTCATAATGAGAAAGCTACACTATTCAGAAATGCTATAAGCTATATTTTATTATAATTTAACAAAAGATCAGAGCAAAATTGGGCACGGGTTGACTTGTAAAAATACATTGATCACTAATGACATCACCTATGAAAACGTATATTCCGATAATATATGTGCTAAACGGTTAAGGGTGTGCCAAAAGTTTTCCAAACCTCATTTAGCTACATCAACATATCACAATCGATGTTTATTTTTAGTGGTAAAGCTTCCTAAAATAGGCCCGGTCAAATTCTGTTTAATAAAGGTTCCCTATCAACGCTAATTAATATTAATGATTTTTGAAGTATGCTGTGTCTCTAATTATATTCAAGTAGATTTAAATTTAAACGCCCAAAATAAAGTTTAAAATTTTAAAAAATACTCCGACAAAAGATAAATAATACTCACTAAAAATTTAAAAATATTGAATAAATTTTTTTTAGAAAAATGAAGCCGGGTAATAACATTCCGCTTAACTACTAAATGTTAATAACTTAATACACAAAAGATTTTAATACCATATGTTATAACCCGATTTCATTTTTCATTACTTTAAAATTTTTAGTGAGTTTTATTTATCTTTTTAAAGTCGGTTTAATTTTTTTATATATCATTTTATTTTACACTTTTTAAGTATTTTCAAGTATAAACAACAACAAAAACAAGTTTACACTTGAGAACGGATAGAAATAGTACTGCCCGAAACGTTGTGTAAATAAATTTATAAAGACAATGGAAGTCCGAAATTCTTCTTTTACATAAAAACATGTTGAACATATAACCTCCCTATTTTTTTAAGTCGTTTAAAAGTAAGAAAATGGACCCAGACCCACACCAAATATACAGGGTGTCAAAGAATCCATTAGACAAGCCATAAGTCCTAGAGTACCTATTATACATATGAAAACGAGACTTTGTATAGGTCAATGGTAGAGGAAGAAGAGAGTTTTCGTACATTTTTACTTTTCGTTACTTCCGGTTTGAGCTCCAAGATTTGAATTTTTACATGGAACACCCTGTATATTTTAACATTTTTCGATTTCTAAGAGATTCCTAAATAGAAATTTAACGTTTTTAAAAGTTTTTACACCTACATGATTTTATGATGGCCATTTATAATATTGCATCTAGATGGCCGTTATGTCCTTATTTTAAATCAGATCACGAATAAAATGGTATCGTTAGATACCTAATAAAATCCTTTTTCTCGAAAAGTACTTGTCTAAAAAGTGTTGCCATATGAAAAATAATAGTTGCAAATTGTTTGATTCCTATCTTTTATACAAGTAACTAAAACTTTGCGACCGTATTTTTTCTAACATCACCGGAAAGTCCTTAGATAAATTTGCGTCCAATCTTGGCCATCACCTAAATGCAGTATTAATAGCTCTATAAAAGTAGGATAAAAACTTTTTGAAATGTAACATTTTTATTAAGAATTGTCCCAAAAATGATAAAATATACAGGGTGTTCCATATGAAAATTTAAAAATTGAAGCCATTTTCGGTTAAACTAGAAGTAACTAGAAAGTTAAAAATATGCGAAAGCTCACCTTTACCTATACCTACCATTAACCAAAGTAGGGTCGTATTCGAATACTCAGTATTCTGAATAATATTCTAAATACATTTTGCCGATATTCAAATAGTATTCGAATAAATTTGTGTGGTTGGTATTCGGTATTCGGCAGAATACTTTTTGGTTAGTTTTCGGGATTCTGTAGTCGAATACTTTTGAAGTATTTGACGAATTCCTTTTTGAGTATTCGAATATCGGCGTTCCGAGTATTCGAATATCGTCGTTCCGAGTATTCAAATACCGGAATGTGTAAGCAGTATTCGAATACCAAAAGGGAACAAAAAGGAGGAAAAAATGGGGTGAGAACCAGAACCTTTTTTTTCTTGCTCTTCAAATTTTTAATCATCGGTCTTGTTTTTTTCGTTTGTAGTATTCCAATCTTTTTTTCCAGTATTCGAATACCGATTCCGGGTGTTCGTAAATACCGAGTATTAGAACACTTTTTTTCTTCTAAGTAATAAAATATTCGGTATTCAAATACTTTTTTTTCCGGCATTCGTATTCGAATACCGATTTTCAGTATTCGACCCAACTCTGCCATTAACCCATACCAAGGTCTCATTTTAAAATGTTTTGTACTATAGGAGATATGACTTTTCGAATAAATTCGTTGACACCTGATACACATCATACACAGGGTGTTACAGAATGTTGTTAAGAAAATTTAAGGGCAGATTTTTATATCAGAAAATCTAAAAAATATTTTACCTACACAAAGATCTGTAAATTTTTAGTTCTCAAGATATAGGATGTTAAACTTTTCAAAAGTTGAAATTTTTTTAGGAAAAATAATTGTTGGACTGGCTATAAACCTTATTTAAAATAGTATACAGTATTGTAGTTGTCAAATAATTACTAATAAAAAATTAGAAAACCTATTTCTTTTAACAAAAGTTCCCGCTTTGATTTTTTATGGTCTAAAAATATGCAATTAGGTGGATTTCATTTTATTCTCTTTTAATAAACAAGATATAAAAGGAAAAATTAAGGGACATAAAAGTTGTATTTTTATCTGCTTAATGTAAAGAAAGCACAAAAATTTTACCCACATTTACACAGTCAATGGCGAACCGTTTTTGTTCCTGCTCGAGATGTCACTGGACATATTAAATATAATAAAGTTAGTGATTAATTACCCGCTTAATGCCATAAGTAACATTGACAAATTAAAATAAAATTGTGTAATGTATATTTAAAATATTTAAAAAAAACCTTATTTTTTTACTAGTTTAACACCCTGTATCGTGAGAACAAGGAATTGGCGGACACACCGTTATACGAAATTTTTTTCATATGTTTAATAGTAAAATCTGCCCTTGATTTTTTAACAACATTTGTAATACCCTGTGAAACAAGGACAAAAAATACAGAGTGTTTCACAACTTATCCGACAAACTTTAAGGGCTAATTCTACAATAAAAAATATGAAAAAACTTCATATAAAATATGTCCTATAAACGTCTTAGATTTTAAACTACAGGGTGTTAAAAATTAAAAAAAAATGTTTTGTTATAATTACTTTTATACCAATTTAGATATTTTGAAAAATTTGAGGGACGCCTCCTGTACACCAAAAGACATTTTTTGGCATACAAGAAACAAAATAATTTTTATCAGTGTCGTCCATGTGAGGTGTAGGTTAAATATTTTTTAAATAAAAATGACACGCCACTGAATTTTTCTGGAATAAAAATAATTTTTAAAATTTCTATTAGGTTTGGAACAAATTTGATCCCGTCACGTTTTTTATTTGATGCACGGTTTTCGCGTGAATAAATAGAAACCATTTCTGGGCACGGTCATTTTGTATGGATTAAAATTAAATTCTACAGTGAAAAATTACCTTCGATATTTATTCTTTAATTAGATAGGGATTTGACCATGCCGAGAAATGGTTTTTATTTATTTACGCAAAAACCGTGCATTAAATAAATAAAAGTCAAGAGATCAAATTTATGTCAAACTAAATGGGGATTTAAAAAATATTTTTATTTTAAAAATACAGTGGCGTGCCATATTTTTCTTAAAAAATATTTACCTTAAATCCCTCATGAACGACACTAGTAAAATTTTTTTCCTGTGGGCCAAAAAACGTCTCTTGATACATAGGAGGCGTCCCCCAATTTTTTAATAATATTTAAATTGTTATAAAGGTTATTATAAAAAAACACATTTTTTTAAATTTTTAACACCCTGTAATTCAAAAACAAAGAAGTTTGGGACATATTTTATATGAAGTTTTTTTCCATATTTTTTATTGTAGAATTGGCCGTTAAAGTTTGTCGGATAAGTTGTGAAACACCCTGTATGGAAAAATTATAAATAAAATTCTTCTTTCGATAGTATATATATTTTTTCTAAAACGAGCTTTTATAGATAATAATTTTATTTTACAAAAATAACAACATAAATGTGGTGCAATGTTTTTTGCAAACGCTATTCATTTAAATTTACAAAAACCAAGAAAAAAAAAACAAAAACACATACCGGCAATGTCGAGTGCTCGCCATCTAGTTTTCCTCGCCCTTTTTCCCATTTTCATTTAAGCCACCCCCGAAATTCTCGACTTCACTCTTTTCATCGGCCACCTTTAGGGAAAATTTTGCGTTTATAGCACCATAGCTTTTAAAGCTTTCAAAATTTTAAAATAGTCTTCACAATATATTTTATTTAAAAAAAAATAAAACGGAAGAACAGTTCTTTAAAAATAATGCCGGCGTTTTTTAATCGTTTAAAGTATCAAATTTTTCGCGATATTTCCGTATTTCAGTCGATAATGCTTTTTGAGCGATTTTCTTCTGTGACTTTCCTAGTTTTTCGTTAAGTTTTCAGTTCTGAAATAGGTCCAAATTTTTCTGCAAAAAAATCCGTTTTAAAACCCGCGTGTAAATTACAAAAATTGCTTGAAATATATCACATTAAAAATCACATATCACCGCAGTAATGCTGTATTGACGGTGGCCTAAGTACGGGGGTTTTATACTCGCAGCGACATATTACGTAACGTAATGTTCAATGAGCAGGAGAGCAGTGGTAGACGGATAGCGACATTATCGACTGAAGAAAACCGACGAAATTTTGGACACACTAACCTATCTACCGGCAACCGAAAGGATATATTTCTGCCGATCGGTAGCATTCGGGTGGCGTCGAGTCGCGCGTGGTCCTGCCAGCGAGAATCCGAGATTCCTGCTGTGTGATGAGAAACGGCAGCAGGAAGTTGACGCAAAGGATAATGCGGAAGAGGTGCGTGAAGATGCGGTGTTTTTGGCGAAGGCGCTTGTAGAGAGAAAGATTTAAAGCGGATCCACAAAGATAAGGCAAAGAATACGGTGTGATTTTCATTTCTGTTATAATCCCGACAACCTGTGATTCTGTAATCCGGATCTGAGATTCCTCCTGTGTAATGGGCATTAACAAGAACAGTGCTGGATTTACCAGCAGGTTAAGTAGGCTGGAGCCTAGGGCGGCAAATTTTTAGGGTGCGGCAAATTTGCTTCATAATTTTTTTATTTCGATTTAGAAATTTTAAAAGGTTACGACATGATTTCCACACACATTAAAATTAAGGGAGTGAATTTTTAGGTGAGGACTTTTTTGTTTTGCTCCTCAAAATTTTTTTTTACGTTCATATATGAGGTTGTGAAGTAAGGTATTAAAAATTAGGGGCGGCAAAAATTAATAGTCTACGGGCGGTAAGTATGTAAATCCGCCACTGAACGGAAGTTGCAATAAGGTAAAGCAGATAGAGGTAAGATGTGTTACTTTTGGCGAAGTCTCTTGTAAAGAGACCAGACAGGAGCAGAAGCATAAAGTTGAGGCAAAGAACATTAAGCACGCAACTCTCCTATTGTTAAGAAAATAATAATAATTAATATATTACTTTAAATTAAGTTAGGTTTAATCAAAAATGGTTTTGATAATTAGCAGGAGTAAGTATACCAAAACAATCGAAACTGTAGTGGTTTACATTAGGTATTCTACTGTATAAGCAATAGCTAAAGGTATATCTGCGAGTAAAGCAACAACAAAGGATATAGAATAAATCATCCAATACGAAATGTTTACATGCCGGTATTCACGTTAGACTGTCTCTTTTCCTCACATTGCCTATGTGTTATGTTATTTAGCTGATCCGGTATAATCTGTATAATCTGTATGTACGTGCTTCTGTAATCAGGATCTGAAATACCTCCTGTATAATAAGAAGCGTAAACAGGAACAGACGAAGTTTAAAGAGCGTACCCCTCCTTTGGTTGAAATATTAATATTTATTAGCTTTTAATTAAATAATGATTATTCAAAAACAGTTTTATTAATTAGGCAGGTACTTAAAAATAATGTAGCGCACTTGCGTAGTGGAGGGGGTGGCGACCACAGAAAGGATATATATAGTAAGAAGGGCTCCCGTTTGGAGGTAAGGATCCTTTTTTTTGGTCATCAAGTTTTTGTTACACGGAAATAGCACAGAAAGGGGGCCCCGACCTTAAGAAAGTATCTCATGTTACAGTGAGGGCCCCATTTTCAAGGTGAGGACCTTTTTTATTTAAAAATTATTTTCCACAAATAAGATTGATTTACTGAAATTGTACGGGCCCCGACTTTACGTGCAGTCCCGGGCCCCAACACCTCTAGCTACGCCACTAATGTAGAGTAATAACTTTTTGTTTAATTTTTTGGGTTTTAATATTTAAATATAATGTATTCAGTAAGTTATAAAACAGTTTTAAAGCAATTAAATAATTAAAGAATATTCATGTAAATTTGTTATAATTAATTACAATTAATAGAGCTTCGCTAATTTGAACTAGGATTATTCAAATTCTTTAGTAATCCAGAAATTATATAGTTGCGTATCTACATCAGGTAAACATAATTGTAATCCAGATAAATTGTGATTCCGCAATTCGGCTCATGTTACCGTGATTTACCATGTTATCACGTACGTGTGGTGCGTAAGCAATATAGATACAAATAAATACAAAAAAATATATATCAGCTAGATCAGGTGGCCAAACTGACTTTGCCAAAGCATTTGACCTAATCCATATGTCAAATAGGTATTGTTGTCAACTATTACAAAATCAAAAAATCTATTTTTATTTTAATATCGGTATGCTTCAAATATTTAATAGAAAAAAAATTTAAAAATATGCAGATTCTACCAAATCAAAAAGTTCAGGCAAACAAAGAAACAAAATGTACTAATATATTAGTACTGTCATGTACAATACAAAAATAAAAATTGACATCATTCAGGGTTACTAAAAAATTAAAAACTAACTTTTTTTATTATTTATAGCCGTAAAGTAATTTTTTTAATCAACTTCAAGGCAGTACGTTTGTTTAAATACCATCTTTAATATAAAACAGTTATTTTTATCCGGTAAACAAATGGGTGAATGTCGCTTTCTATTCGGATCTTAGATAGACTATAAGGCACTCCGCACATGGGTCGGTAAAACAGCGCCAAGACCGCGATTTTTACAGCCTTCGACAGCACGTATGCATATCTCAGCAATTCCTGTCCTTTAAGAAACAAATGCAATACAGAACCGTTTATTTATATTTTGTTTACAGTGTGTGATTCATGTTGTGATTGTGTCTGATTGATGTTACAGAAATTTTTGGACCAAATATGAATTTATTTAATATAAGATATGTGGAGAAAGTTAAAAAACGTCCTGTATTTTATTATATATATTTTAAAAGAATATTTGCAAAAATATTACACACAAAGAGCTTGGAATAAAATAGCAAAAGAAGTCAACCTGTCAGGTAAAAAAATATTTTATTTTTTGTCTGTAATATAATGTTCGGTAAGATTCGGGCTTTTCCGTACTTGTCTTAGAGGGCTCCATTATGGCACTCTTTAACCCGGTGGGATAATCCAAAGCGGTAGTTTTTGCCCTGTCGCGTCGGGGTCGGGTTCGGGGAACGTCGGCGTTTTCCTATTGACATAGCTAATTTCATTGGCTGAGAGTATACTAAAAATTGACCATTAAACGTATGCTCGTCTCTGTACGGTGGTCGCAATTTCAAACACGAATATACGCGTACATACTGTCAAAAGCTTAACGGTCTCGTCGCTCTTTCACCGAATAATGTGCGGAGTGCCTAACAGGTAAAGATTAAACAAAGAATGCTGGCATATAAACACGGTAGTACGCTTTGGTCCCTCTTTGTTGTTGCTTTACTTCCCTACGAACTTTTTGAATTAGCTGAACGTGTATATAATTTAGAACTATACACGTTGAGCTAAGTGAAAAGGTATATGGCAGTAAAGTATTAACAAAGCGGGACCCATGCACAGGTTGAAGGATAAAGATTTCGTAGAAAAGATCATATCAGTCTTAGTCCAAGAGCCCGTGAGCAGCATACCTTCGTTATTTTGTAAAAGCTAAAGGCTTGTCAGTACATGCTTCCAACATAGGTACCAGCAAAGACAAGGTAGAAGCAATGGCAGACTATAAAGTTTGACTCATATTGGCTTTGGCAGGTACCAGGTGTCAAAGGTTAATAAATTGAAACCTAACTTTCGTCATTTTCTAAAAGCTGAATTTTAGATGTGTTATTTGGGTAAACATTAGAAGATATTTCCTCAGTAGCCAGACGGTTTTGACCAGTTCTAACCCCTTGGCAGACAAACATTTATTTAGGGTGGTCTAATGGTGAGTGGTCCGAGAGAGTTCTATATTTCTGTTACTAAATGAGATATGACAAAAGTCTTAATCAACAGTTGTAGGATTTCCAAATAGGCATGTCCTTAAAATATTTCGATCTATACAGAGTGTCCTGAAAAAAGTTATTGCTGTGAGCATAGTTTTTTTTAAATTGTTTTTGGGGCACTCTGTATACATCGAAAATATTTTTAGGACATGCCTATTTAGAAATTCTATAACTCTTAAATAAGACTTTTTGTCATATTTTGTTAAATAACAGAAATATTGGACTTCATCGGACCACTATAGGCCACCACAAAATGTGTGTCTGTTAAGGAGTTGGAACTGTCAAAACTGCATATGGCGACTAAGAAAATACGTTCTAATAGGTATCCAAGTAACATATCTAAAATTTAGCTTTACAAAATGACAAAAGTTAAGTTTCAATTCATTAAACTTTGGTACTAGAAATGCTAAATTTTGTTAAAATTAGATTAGGGTTATTTTAAGTATTAACAAAAAACGATTTTTTTTATGGACTTATTATGGACTTAGTTTATACGAACTTTTTCTTTATATTTTTTGATACAGAATCGGTCTTTAAATAATGTTCTTAACAACAATCTGTAACACTCTGTAAAGACAGACGATTTCGTTTGTTTGTCCAAATATTTTCCATAAACGTTTTTGTAAAGTCTTGATTTTTACACTGTAATTATTTTACATGATTGATGATGTTGAACTTTAATTATGACCTTAGAATAGGGCCGGGATTACCCATGCACTGAAGCCGCTCTGCTTATTGTGCACCCTGTTTACGGTTGCGCAGGACACGGCAAAGTGTGTTCCGACGCCGACGCCTTAGTCCTTGCCGACCGTGTCTCGTACGGTCTAAAACATGCCCAGCAAATTAAATCAAACGTGGATCGAATAGCGCCGATGTTCCCCGAAACAAGTTTTGAGTTTACCTTGGTTTACCTTTTATTTCAGTTCATTCTTAATGGTTAAGATTAGTTGTAAACAAACAATACAAGAAAAAGTGATTTAATAAGTATTAAAAAGTGTAAAATTAATTTTATTGTTACATCTTGTGAATAATATGTGAGTAATACTTAGGAATATTGGAACACATTATTATTTTTTGGTTTATAAGTTTTTTTAAATGAATATTCGAGAATTCAGATAAACTAATGTTGTTTACTTGTTAAAATTCGGTGCGGGGTATGTGGTCGGGCACGGAGTGGTGATATTAAGCCTACGGCATTTGATAACAACGGTACATTTCAAAACCGAGACACGGCTGTGCTACTGTGCAGGACTCGGTGTGGTTATGTGGCCAAACCGTGTTATCCTATTTGTAAAGACTTATTTTTGATCAGGTGTAATTTAAAGCGTAGTATATTGACTTATATTACTGCAGTTTGAAGTATAAAATTTTACACCGCATTCAACTATATTTCACCAGGGGCGCATTCAGATTCGACAAAATCGGGGAAAACTTTTACCTTATTTGACCTTGGCAAATGAATTTGTTGCCTATGTTTGGTTTTAATAAGGTCTGGCTTAATGCGCATGTCTTTACCGGGCCTTTGCCGGGCGTCGATTCTGAATGCGCCCCAGGAAAACGCACGGCCACGGGCTCGTTGCGGTTATGTGAGGCCCGACCTATTAGTCGTCCTCGTACTGATCTGCGGCTGGACTCTCGATAATCCGCCCGTGATCAGTAGAGTCATAGAGCATTATACAACAAACCTTTGGTTGCCATAACAACACCACGAGGCGGCGGCTTGATTTAGGGCTCAGACATATTCGCCCATTAGCTTTTGTCAGTGTTTTTATTTCTGCCTTTGCGTTATAAACAATTAGGGAATTGTTATTGGCAGTAAATACAAAACAATTTAATTTAAGTAAAATATTATTTAGGTTATCTTGGATGTAGCTATTTGTATACAAAAATAGAAGTTGTAAAAGCTGCAACTACATATAATTACCGAACCGCTGTACAGTAGAGGTTTAATATCGGTGATCGCGTATACTAAAGATTAAGTAATCACAATAAATATAATTATAATGTGATACGTCCTACAATTATTTAGTTTTGAAATTCTTTTGTACGCAAGTTTTCACTGAGCAACGTTTTCAATATTATACGAGACGTCTCCATCAAAGAAAATATAAAGGGTTAGGTCTCTTTTATATGGACGTCTCTAATAAAATATTGATTTAAGGATATGCAACTAACATTACAACCAGAAAACTTTGCCTGAAATGTCTCTAATATGAACATTGATTTAAACTTAGGCAACGATAAATACATCCAGCTGATTTTCCTCTAATGTTTTGATTTTTTATGTGCGATAGTTAGGCGAGGCAAACACTTTATATTATTTAATATTAAAATCAAATTATTAATTAAAATAATCGGTGTTAAGTTTCTTTTTAATAAAGGTAAGATCAGTGTAATTTAAACTAAAGGACTGTTGTAACTTCGATATCCAACAAAGAGAAAGTAAATAGAAACTTGCATTTTTGTAATAATATGCAGTTATTAATATTAGCAATTTTTTAATATCAAGCAGTATTTCAAAGGCTTTTTAGAATGAATTTTGGTGATTCAGATAGTGACGATGAACTGCCACCTGGTTGGGAGGAAAGGGTGAGTCTTATCATTTTAATTTACTGCTATATGCAGCTGCAAACTTTAGATGAACATCTTTCAGTGTTTTATGCTGGTTTGGGAACTTCTTGTAAAGCTGCTTTTACAGTTTGAAAGTTTTCTTTTACCCTGACTTGCCCTTTTTTTCTAGTTTGGTCACTTCGACAAAAATGCATAATTATTTCTTCTTGTTGGGTACCCTGAAGGTGGGCATAGAATTCCTAAGTGGATTTATAAAGTGTGTATTAGTCTTGGATTTAATTACTTAGGGAATAAAAAAAAGATTTAACTAATCAGAACTAACCATGACCCCTTACCTATACTCTGTAATAATACCAGAACTATTGTAATGCAGTAAGACCAATACTGATTTAAGAGTTTTTACACATGGGTTTTATTCAAATTCGCATTTAGCTAATGCGCATTATAGCGCTCGTGTGAACTTAGAATGAATATGTCTGTCTATATCAGGGATGGTGAACCAATGGCACGTGACGTAAAATTTTGGGCACGTGAATACCTATGTTCTTGTTTTTTTTTCTAATATGGACATAAACTCACTGAAGTGAACATTCTATAACTGGGTTTTATAGATATTATACAAAATATTATATATTAGATTATTAAAGATATTATACAAGAGAACAGTACAGTAATCGCAGTGAATTCACTGATAAATCCGCACCCACCCTCAAGATAAAACCCAACATTTGTAAAGCTTTCCCCGTAAGATGCTTGTGGTTCTCTCTAAATTGATATGTGAGTCAAAAAATATCCCCAAATACTTAATGTTTTCTACACTCTTCTAATAGGTTATTTCTCACTATATATCTCTCTTATAGAGCAACATTTTGCTACATTAAGTGATTAATCATTTGTTACTGTCCAGTTATAAAAGGATGTTAAATTTGTTGCAATATGTTGGAATTGGTCTCACTCTCAATCACAAGAAACAGTTTCAAGTCGTCAGCATATAGCAGAAAATGGCACTTGTTCAGATAGCTGTCCAGATCACTTAGAAACAAATTAAATAATGTTTAATAAACTTTTTAATTTTATTCTGGAGAAAAGCCAAATAATATTTTGTTTGAAGAATAAAAAGGGTGAAAAGAGGTAAAAGTTTATTAGGTGCCCAAAGAAGAAGTTCCCACACAAGAAAACACCAATTCACTTAAGTCATTCTTTTCCATTAAAGTATTTAAAAAATTATAAAAATATTTTTTTCTAATCCAAATAAATTACAGTGTTGAATTTTATAGGTAACAGTAGATGGTAGTGTGTACTATGCCAACCATTTAACCAAAAATACACAATGGACTCATCCAAGAACAGGCAAGAAAAAAAAAGTTTCTGGGAGTCTTCCATTTGGATGGGAGAGGTACTTTTTTATACAATGTCTACCATATTTTTCAAGTATATAAAAAATAAAGCTCAAAACAAAAGTAGACAAGTCATTGGGTCACATCTAAGTAGGATCCACCCGTTTAGTAAAGAAGCCACCGACGTCATCATCTGCAATTTGGTGGGCTTCGTATCGTTACCATGGGAGTAGGCATTTTAAAGTTTTAATTTAAAAAAATAAATAATATTTTAAGTGCAGGTTAAGGAAGTAACAGGAGATTTTGTGCAGATAATGATGACGTCGGTGGATTCTTTACTAAAAGGGCAGACTCTACCTCATAAGTAGGGATGTAAAATTACTGGTGTTTTAAAAATCGGTAATATTACCGTAATATTGGTATTTTATAAAGAAAAACAGCTTTTAAGGTAATGCAAGTTTTTTTTTATTTCAAAACTGTAAAACCATTAAGAAAACCAACAAGAACTTTTTTTTTAACTAGTCAGACTCAGAATGGAGTACATAATAGATTGGATCATCCTTATCATCATCCCCAACCTCATCATCTAATTCTTCTTTCCCTTTCTTTAATCAAGTCAAGTCTATAACTTGGAAACTATTTATCATCTTTTTCTATTTTTTCCCTTTAACTATTCTCGAATGATCTTCTTTATTTAGTAAATTATAATTATGGGCAACATAAGTTAGTTTTTCGGCCTTTTTCACGGTAAGTCTGTTACTTCTTTGCCGATGAATAATCCATTCTTTTTTTTGGTTGCGGCTGTTGACCATAGGGTATTTTTTTTAATGTTTACAGCCAATCTATTTATTTTAGAACTGGTAGCAAAGTCCTGCCCACCAAACAGATCCAGACATAGATTTTTCGCTGGAAATTACGAATTCCTTAGCAAAAATATTGCCACCTTTAATTTTGTACTGTGCGAGTGCTTCCATAATAAGATAAGATGAAGTCCTTTGCAATTTGCAATTAAATTTTTAGTTTTAGGTAAATTATTGCCGCTTTTATTTGGTTAGAGTATAGAGTGGAAAAAAACAATATTTCTATTTTTTCCGATCTTACGGTAATATTACCAAAATTACTGGTAACATAACCGCAGTAATATTACCCTATACATAAGTAACATTTAAATTATAAATATTAGTTTCTTAATAAATTATACCTTTTAATTATTAATCTATATTTACTTGCAAAATATAATTTAGAAATCGTTGTTTTTTTTTAATAACATTTTATATTTAAAAAATAATGCCTCCTTTAACCAAGTTAATAGTATTAAGCAGTTTTTTATTCTGTTCTCTAAAATTTATATTTTGCCACATAAGAGGTACTGCAATGTGACCCTCATGGTCCAAAATTATTTTTGATTTTCATCATAAAAAATAAATATAAATTGTGAAATGAAATATGTTAATATTTCTAGCCCCTCAACATGGGCGCCGACAGGATGATTTCCAGGGGGTGCAAGGGCCAAACTTGAAGACCAACCAAAAAAAAGTCTGTTTTTTGTTTTAACTTAAGGGATCTCGTATTTTTGACTTCAAATACACAAGATCTGCCGTTCAATTTTTTGAGGTACTGTAAAATTTAAAGAGCCAAAAAAGGTCCTTTTTCGATTTTCCACCCTCTTTGTTGTCTCTTTGTTTGTCCTTCCGCTCCTTTGAAAACAGCCAGGTGGGTGCAAAACGTTTTAAAACACTACCCCCTCCCCGCGCCCATGCCCCCCAAATATTTATAATTTAACACATTGAAGTTTTAGGAATTTAAATATCAAACGATTTTTGTTTTTTTTCCTAAAATAATTATAACTCGGCATGTCGGCAAATCAAAAGCTCCATATAAGCAATACCTGAAAAGGGGACGGTCAAACACGTGTAGAACATTAACAGGCAGAGATTAGACAAATAATGCAGTTGGGTAAAAACACATGGGACACATCGGTCCCACTTTGTTGTTGCTATGAACCTTTTGATTTGGCTGAACGTATATATTTACTATTTTAATATTATTTGTATCAGGCAATGATTATAATTATAAACTTAGTTTAGTATAGTTCATTAAATGTCTTTAAGGATGGTAACTCCAACTGGGGAAATAGTATATGTAAACCACGAAAATGAACGGACTACATACACTGATCCTAGATTAGCTTTTGCTATAGAGGAAAAGGAACATGTCAACGATTTTAGACAACGATTTGATGCCTCAAGCACAGCCTTACAAGTAAGAGATTTATAATAAAAATTGTTGCATAATGATGTGTTACAAATTACACAAAAAATATTTGTGATTTGTTGAGAAAAATATCATGGTATTTAATCGATAGCTCATTTCAATAGTGTAACAAGTAAAAAATGGCTATATACTGTAACAAGGCAAGTTGTTACACTAAAAAACTTAAATATTTATGAATTCAGAATTAATAAATATTTAAATAGTGCCTCTATGAAGCAAATAA